>OMNN01089916.1:0-11649 GCA_900302755.1 Chromis chromis
ATATTGGTACTATGTGGTGTTCTGCTGGAAAACTTTGGATTTAGGCATCTATGTTGATGAGACTTAGACACCCAAATAAACATTGTCCCAGAACAAACACACTCCTTCATGCAAATGGCAATCCCAAATGTCACTGGCCTACCCCCACAGGAAAATGCACCCCACTACATGGCAAGAACATCAAACAATCAGGAACATCTTGAGGAACATGGCAATGGCCCAAGATGTTGATTTGACCTCCAAACTTCCTAGACCCCATTCTTATCAAGCATCAACAGGATGCAGTGGAACAAGTTGGATTGACAGAGGCCCCACTGCACAAGCCAGAGTACCCAAAGGATCCACTGCCAACGTCCTGGTGCCAGACCCCATAGGACACCCTGAGAGGTCCTCTTGTCCATGTCCAATGGATCAAAGCATTTTTGACCACATAAGGGGGACCAACACAATATTAGGCAGGTGTTCATGGTGTTATGCCTGATCGGTGTTTAAGAAGCTATAGAAGTCAGATAGAAATCTACAATTTTGGCGATGTTAAATTAAGAGCATTAAAACAGGTTTTGAATTATAGAGCATATGCACCTCAAAGGAGGAGAGCTTGGGGGTGGATGTTAGATTACGTTGGAACTTTTTTTCCCTTTTGCACTCACAAGGCCACCAGCTCTGCTCCTCCTAGGACAGTTAAAAATCATCATAGATGGCAGGACGCGTGTTTTGCATGTAAAAAAGACCTCACATACAGTATAGCTGTTAATGCATGTCATTATAACCTTTAAAATTGCACAGCTGTGTTCATAATGATATATTGAGGTATCCATGCTTTACTTTACAGTTAGACTTCTTCAGTATCAATGACACATCATGTTATTGCTCCTGTGTCCAAATTCACCAATAGAAGACATCTCTGAAGCTGAAGATGTATCTGAGATGTGTATCGTGAGATGCCTTAATGGTGGGTGCAGATACTTATTGGCCATACAATGGAAAACACTTTGCTTTGTAGTTTAAATTAATTCTGCATCTACTGGCTGCAGCAGTAAGAGAGAAAAAACTGTAAATGGTGTAGTGTAGTTGGCTTTTTCTGAGAGTCTTTCTGTGGACTCCCACGAGATAAAGATGGAGTGGGATAGATGCTCGCTGTGCTGCCCATGTCCTTTGTTCTCTCTTTGAAATCATGCAGGTGATTTATGAGCGACGAAAACAAATAATGCCTCTGTTGTGTTTTGCTGTGTTTCTTCCAGTGCAGACAGAGGCATAAACATATTTCAGTCTGGCGATTTCAACGAGAAAGACGATGCACGGAAAGAGAAAAGGAAACAAAAACAAGGAGAGAGTTTATTTAATTTCTAAATATGAAAAAAAAAAAAAAAAGGATGCATAGTACTAAGGGGCACCACATAAATGATTCAGTGGCCCCACAGTTTTGAAACAAACACTAAACTGTAGATATTTACTGTTCTGGGCCCCCGTTGAGCTGTTTTCTATGGCCAGGGAATTTCTGAAAGTGCTTGATAGAGATAGGACAGCTCCAGGCTTTAAAACGTAATGATTTGTCAAATCAAAGTGATATACTTGCCACCAAGCGATCTGGTGACCAGATTCCAGATCCAGGCACTTCCTTTTAATCAAAAGCCGCAAAATGAAATTGTGCCCAGTCAACTGAAAACTACACCCCAGATGACTGTATCGCAGAAGGAAATAAATTATATTTCCCCCTCCCTTGTCGTCATGTGTGTTTGCCATAAAACTGTCAACCAGCAGAAGCAATTACGGCATTGTTTGAGCCAACTACACGCTAACGGTTGGCTGCTCTGTGTCATGGTTCATTTCAACATCTCATCTATCAGGGTCAAAACGGCAAAGCTGTTGTTTGCATGTTGTTAGAGGTCACTGCAGCAATCCCTTGATGTGTCTAATGACCATAGGATCCCATTTTGGCCACTCTGATGGTACGTTACTTAGTGCTCAACAAGTATAGTGCTCACCTTTGTGCTTTAATGGCCGGTTCTTACTTCCCCACTGTGGCTGTAGACCTGTTTTCCTCTGTTTAATGGCAGGAGGAGGAGCTGGCTCCCTGCGCCCACTGAGACACATAGAGCTGTAATTACACTCTGCCAGACTGGTTAGGGAGAAAAGGCCAGGGCAAGGGTACACCCATAGGATGCACACAAAAACACATAGTTAAGTACATTACATATACCTATACAGTTCATGGGGACACGACAGTGCTTCCACATGCGGGTCACACAATGTAACCTTTCTTACAGCACACACTGTATGTAGTACACAGACACACAACCACAACTCCATCCCCAGACAGATGCTCCTGATGATTTATTAAAGCAGCGAGAGGAGAAAAGGTCCCGGTGATGGAGAGAGAAGGGGAAAGCCATTGGGAGACAAAGTGGGGCGGAGACCTGGACAACTTGTCACACTGATACTGGACAGTGTGTGGATGGACCCAGCTGGGAAACTTTCAAGAAAGATAATGAAGTTTTAAAGGTAATTACTGTATATACACCGATCAGCCACAACATTAAAACCACTGACAGGTGAAGTGAATAACGTTGATCATGTTGGTACTATGTGGTGTTCTGCTGGAAAACCTTGGATTTTGACATCCGTGTTGATGAGACTTAGACACCCAAATAAACATTGTCCCAGAACAAGAACACTCCCTCATGCAAATAGAAATCCCAAATGTCACTGGCTTACCCCCGCAGGAAAATGCACCCCACCACATGGCAAAAACATCAAACAATCAGGAACATCTTGAGGAACATGACAATCACCAAAGATGTTGATTTGACCTCCAAATCTCCTAGACCCCATTCTTATCAAGCATCAACAGGATGCAGTGGAACAAGTTTGATTGACAGAGGCCCCGCTGCACAAGCCAGAGTACCCAAAGGATCCACTGTCAACGTCCTGGTGCCAGACCCCATAGGACACCCTGAGAGGTCCTCTTGTCCATGCCCAATGGTTCAGAGCATTTTTGACCACATAAGGGGGACCAACACAATATTAGGCAGGTGGTCATAATGTTATGCCTGATCGGTGTATAATCTGTCTTAACTTCATATTTTCCCCAAGTAAATGCATCTGACTTGTACATTTTGACTTGTCAAACACAAGTACAACAATTGAGTTTACACTAACTGCATTCCATTTAGGTGTGTCAGTGTTATTTCCCCTGAAACTGTGTAAACTGTCTCACTGGCCTGGCCTGCAAGAGCACCTAAATGAAAGAAGAAGTTTGGTGAGAAAACAATACATCATTAGCTAATTCACTACTCCCTACATACACACAGGTGTATCTGATAACATTGAAACTGCAACGTTCCATTTAGGTAAGCTAGTTCAAGGGTCCTGGTATGTTTTCATGCAGCCTCACTGGCATAGTTCACTGCAACACTTGTTGGAACTGAGCCAACTGTCCTTTTCTTTGCAAGACAAAACATGAAAAAGGTCTATAATGAGCAGCAAATTGAGATTTACATTTATTCACCAAAACTGACATGTATTGAGTCACACAATGGTATTTTTTATTTATTTTTTGTCTATAAAATGTAGGTATATCACAGACTACTTCTTTTGTTCCTTTGCCGTTTCAGTTCAGCGGCTCTGAAAGCTCAGCAGACTTCAACTTGAGAAAACACGAGGAAATCAAAAAGACATCTTCACCAATTTAACAACACAGACTGCAATGGAAATGTTTCCAGGGGGCACAAAAAATAATGGGCATGGGTGGAAAATGAGCTAACATGTAAGTCTTCTGTTTGTTTGTTTGTTTTAAACTTCTAATGGCATGACATAAGCATCATTGCAGAAATCTGTTTTCCCTAGATTAAACCATGCTTCCCTGGATTATTTATAGCTCAAGTTATCTATAGTAACTAGCCTGGGTATCCTTCAAGTAGATGCTTCAAAGCATGCGTATTTAAAGGGGACATACAATGCTCATTTCCAGCTCTATATTTTTATTCTGGGACTCCAGAGAGTTTGCATGATTCACAGTTCAAAATAGTCCTGTTTAATCTCTTACTGCCTGTTATGCAGCCCTTCAGTTCAGTCAGCTCTTTAAGCCCCCCTTCCTGAGAGACTACTTCCTTCTAATTGGTCAAATTCTGGAAGCCTGCTGAGTGGCAGCACCCAGCATTTGTAAGCATCACCTCATCCTTTTCTCATTCTTAATTGGAAATAGTAATATCTCAAATCCATCTGTGCATGTTTCAGCCTGAATCTGATCTGGAATATCAGAGTGGACGTAACATCCTGCACCAATGATTATTTGTATCCTGGAGTACATTATATCATAACGCTACACAAACTGACAGTTACAAAGTGTACGTTCATTTACCAAGAAGACTGTAGCTTGACTTAACTGTACCTCCTACAGATGACTGGATAAAGAAAGCTGATGTGAAGTCCACAACCCCCAACCAATATCTTTGTCAAAGCATCTTTTGTGCTCACGGTCATTGTCTTGCTGCACTTGAAGATTCACTTCTTGCGCAGATGTTCCAACACTTTCCTTTAGAATTCATCACACAATTCATTGTTCCATCAATGACGACAAGCTGTTTGAGTTAGTTGCAGCAAAACAGGCACAAACCATGATGCTACCACCACCATGTTTCACAGATGGATAATGTTCTTATGTTGGTACACACTGGTTTTCTCTAAACAAGTGAATTTGGTGTCTTCCATCCACTAAATATTTTGCCAACAGCCTTGTGAGTTTTCCACGTGATCTTTAGTAAACTTTAGACAGGCAGCAGTGTTCCTTGCAACCCTACTATTGTATGTGCACTATAGTTGTTTAGTGTCTTCTGATGGTGAACTCAAGAAAATTAATGTTAGCCAATGTGAAAAAGGCCTTTAGTTGCTCAGAAGTCACTCTTTGTGACACTGACTATTACTATACATGTCATAGTCTTGGAGTGATTTCTATTGTTCGACCGCTTTGCATACTTTTGCCACTCATGGATATGTAATATTGTTCATTTTTCTCAACAAATAAATGACCAAATATAATACTTTTGTTGCCTTTGTACTACTTTTAGGACTCATGTTGAAATTGTACGATGCTTTAGCTCATACTTGCGCAGAAACAAAGAAAATTCTCAAGGGTTTACATACTGTACTTTCAGGCACCACTGTATATGAGCCATGCCATTAGGACATGATTCATATATCATAAAACCACTCACAGATAGTCAACTTCTGTAATATCATGCGTCACCATGGTAACAGAAAGTGTGTCCCAGCTGTGTCAGTCACTTTGTATTGCTTCTATTGAAAAGTTTCTGTTATTGTCTGTATTATGTGCTCTTTTTACACACACAAAAAAGATCTCAACTTGCAGCCTTGTTTTTCTGAATGCTAAACTGAAGATGTTTTCTGAATCTCCTTGTGTTTTGTCTATTTGCATGGTTTTTCAAGTGCTCTCAGGGCCACCGTAGTTTAAAGTTTCGAGGATGCTATATAAAAGGAATTCAATCCACACACAGAATTCAGACACTCAAATGAATGCACTACATAGTAAATAGTGCGTGGTTCCTGACAGCCTTTTTCACAGCACACATTTTGACTCGTCTAAAAATGCTTTTAGTGGCTCTGATTCATTTAAGTGAGCCACTGAGACAATTTGCAGAAGAAATTCAGACATTTTTCAGTGTAGATGCTAGTTTTTCATCTATAAACTCATTCACTAGTTGAATAAGTCTAGCTGGAATTTGCCAGAACATGTTGTTTGTCCCCATAGCAACAGATTTCACTCTTATCACACGTTCTCTCCCACTGCAGCTCAAGAGCTACTGATAAAATACAGTCAAGTCTTATTTACCCTGAAGGTCATACAATGTTTATGACAAGATATTCAAAATAACTTAAATGATAAATAAAATGATTTGCATGTATGCCCTCGGTAACAATATATCAAGCTTAGTTTGCATGCATGCAAGTGTTTCCCCTAACAGAACTCATTTGGTTCCTATATTTAACTATAACATATTGTATATTATTGCCCAGTATTTCATTTTGCGTTGTGACATACACTAGTGTTGCATTGTGTTTAATTGCATTCATTTTATACTGTATATAGAGTGTTATAAAGTTATTTTAGTGAAGTTTACAACTTATATGTCAACTTTAAGGTTAAAAATGCATCGGTTTGTGTCTCCTGACTGGTTAAAAAAAAAAGAGAAACCCATGCTGTGAGTGAGTAATTCTTCCCCAGAGGAGAGCTCCATCAATCTTCCCCTGAAGAATAAACAACCCTCTGCTTTGAAGGACATAGAGAAGTCCAGGTTGGAGGCTTCATGTCTGTCGGGCTGTTACTCATACATAACAGCTGGCTGCATTACATTATCACACAGATGGACATGTTCCTGTAGCCCATAACTTCTGGATAATATATCCTCCTCTTGTTGAGCTCCACTGCTGTTTTGTCCTCCTGTCATATGCTCAATTAGCTGCCTCTGGAATTCATCTAGGCTTTATTTTTACTGATTTAAACCAACAACAAAGTCGTCATCTTACCATAAATTATATCAGCCGGCTCATCTTCAAGGATCGGGATTTGCCCACCATCAGTTTGTCCTTTGCAACGTGCTGCAAATGATGACCAAAAAAACTCCCAGAGGAGTTGGCAGTATGCAAATGAGAGGTCAAGGTTGTGCAAGTCAATGTAATTTTGCATCTTGGCAGCTCTACTGTAGGATGAATCAGGTTAGTGTTTTCCCCTCTTTTCCTTTCCTTCTGGGAGTACAGAAGTGAGAGAGCGACAGTGTTTTCTTCCCCTTAATACGTTTTGCTGTTTTGTGAATTTTTTTTTCCGTCTTCCTCTTTTTGCTTCCTGTTTCTCTGATTGCACAGTAAGAAAACAAACTGACGTGACTGGCATAATTGGCTCAGGGGAAGGAAAATGATAGAAAATTTTTAAAAATGCGAACACATGCTTTCAGGTGAAGCAGGGGAATAGAGCATCTGAGATCTTTTTTTAAAAATAGTGATGAAATTTCTTGCAACGCTTCAGACACCACTTAAAACTGCTCCAAATGTGAGTCTAAATGACGCACTAATGTCACATGTTTTAGCTACAGTGTAGTTAACGATATGGACTTTTTTGTAGTTGTTAAAATTGCAACTGACAATGTTTAACTTATTCTACTCTGTGATGTTTCACTTTTCTATGCTGAAAATGCAATTTACACTGCAGAATCACACCACAAATGCACCATTATTAATCAGTAATAAAAACCCTGTGGTGGTTAGTTTTTGAATGCATAAAGTGTCACCCTGGATAATCATGTTATTTATCTCCTATGGGAAACATTTTATCCCGTCCTTTCCTCTAACATTCTTTATTCTTTACCTTATTCTTGTTTCTCCATATCGTTTTTCTCACAGCCCTAATTTTTCAGTCAGTCTCTTGATACGTCTCATTGTCTTTCTTTTGTCCCCTCCTTCAGAACTGAACCACAGCTGTAAAGACAATATTAAAGAGTGAAACTGACAAATGGACTTACTTTGTCTTGCCCCCTTATGTGCTGGTTCCAGGTGATTAGATGCACTGTTGGCCTGTGGCTGGAACAATCAGCTTTTGATGCACATCACTCGGAAGAAGAAGATACTGCTCTTGTGGTTTCAGAAGTCGTTGCGTGTCATTTTGAATGACAGTTTGCATTTCCCTCAAGTATTATCCATGTCATAGAACACAGATGGCCCACATAAAAATGCATAAATGTGGCATTAAGGTTCTGCCAGGTGACATGTTTTTGTGAGATTATTTCCTCCCGTAGACATGCGCTTCTTCTCGTGGGTGTGGAATGACTGACTGTAAGTAGAGCATAACTGATCTAAAAACACTCATCTCACGCACCATGAATTACAAAAAAAAGAAAAAGAGAGAAACTTTTTTTTGACGAAGTAAAGCCTTCATGTATTTTGCAAAGGATTACAGTATCTGGTGGAAGGATCTGTAGGTGTTTTTCAAAGAAAATGCATCAAAAGGTGAAATATCAATGGTGCGTCAGATTTATAACTATGCCACGTGTAGATTCCACCTGGAAGCTTTTATACGGCAGGTGTGGAGGAAATCAGTCTTGAAAGTTTCTAACTAGGAGCCAAAGTGTCACCCTGGAACTCAACACCAATCAAAATCTTTAGTTTATAGGTCAATCCCATTGGCATCGGATCCTCTGGGTCCTGTGGGTTGCAGAGAGGGGCCTCCATGGATCAGGACTGTTCTGGTGCGTCCTGTGGATATTGGATCGCATTGGGATCTGAGGACTTTGAAGCAGGGTAAATGCCTTTTGGGCTCTTTGTTGTGTTATTTGAGCCATACTTGAGCAGCTCTTGCAGTGTGGAAGAGTGCATTGTTCTGTTGGGGGAGGCTGCTGGCACTGAGGAGTGACCTGGGGGAAGTGCAACAATGTTTAGAAGGGTATTGTGTGTCAAAGCAACATCCACGTGAATGCCAGTGCCCGAGGTTTCTCAGCAGAACATTGCACTGTAACAAGATGATCAGTGTTTTTCACTTCAACTGTCAGGGGGTGTGTATGTAGCTCTGGGTTAATTTGACCAGACTAAAAGTAAACGCAGAATGTAGCTATGACTAAACTAAAGACAGCCATGGTTAGCTTAGAAAAGCAAAGTGGCAATAAGTCTTTAAACTGAACGAAAGTTGGGGGAAAAAGTTGGAATGCAGAGTTAAAAAGGGGTGAGCTCATCAGACTGGCCCTCGGCTCTGCTTTGGAATAAGGGCTCAAGGCTGAATTAGCTGCTAAGCTGCATTGTGGGTAATGTAGGTGTAACAGAGCACCACTGTGGGTCCACAGCATGAATTTGGTTCCTTTTTTGAGTGCAATGCTAAACCTGTTTGGAAGCCTTGTAAGAGGTTATATCATTTTCATGGCGGTTATATTGGTTGTCACAACAATTTACCCACAACAAGAGCAAAGACCTTTGAAAAGGTCTCAACACTAAATACGAGGTGCGGCTCTGAACAATAGCTGACAAATTAGCTCGAACTCCTTTACTGAATTAAATTCTCAGAAATGATAAATGCTTAAGTGTTAAAGGGAAGCTTACTGGACACTTGTTCAAAATGACCCGGATGTTTGAACACATTTGCACATACTTTATGCACATAGAAGAAAAGTAGACTTTTGTACAATATCTCACTAAATATATTTACATGACATACAATTCGCCATCAGTGCAATACATAGGAATGTTGCATATTTACCAAATGTTAGACTCTTTCCTTTATGAAGAAAAATAATTCCAATGACAGAAGCTGATATAACTAATGTGTAAAGTAACATGTGCAACTTTCATATTGGTTAACAGCTTCACAGGAAATAAAAAAAATAAAATCTTAGTACCACCCTATCAACAATCAGATATTAAGCATTGAAAAAGTAATAGATCACATGTACATATATATCTTCATACATGTAATGGATTGCTTTTGTACAAATATTTTATATAACTTTGGCAGTTTATCAGGAACAAAGTTATCGGAAAAATATGAAACAATAATATCAAACTGTCAGCAATGTCATGTAAGCTTGCCTTCCAAAGCTCATGTTCACAGTGGTCATTCAGAAAGGCTGGAAGCCGATGGCCGAAAAGAAAGAACAAAATAAGCCAAAGAAAAAGAAAACATTTCCATCCTTTCTGCTAAGACTGTTAGCACTGGAGGCTGTCGTCATTGTTGTCATGGTTATAAAATTACAAACACCTATGAAGGTTTACATAGCAGTCATCGCCATTTAAAAAAACATGGTCTATTTTCAGGTCGACTTAAAATACAAACAGTTTCGAAGGCAAGGGGACAGGACCCTGCTCGGCGGTCACTGTGGAATCATGGGAGAGACATGACCGAGAAGAGGACATGCACAACAGTGCTGTGTGGAAGAACGTGAAGCCAAAAAACGAGGGTGCAAAATGAACGACTTTGCAACAATCAAAACGCCACACGGTCAGAAAATGACTTACACCGGACAAAATAATCGAGCAAATTTCAAACATACTAAGTTCACCATAATTCATATACGTTGATTTTGTTCTTTTTTTCCACTGGTTTGGCACTTTATTGGAACAAATCTCTGTTCAAAAAGACTAAATGTTGTACAAAAGGTATCATGTCTCATTAACATAACTCGTAGAATATAGTACTTAATAGTAAGCATACGGTAAGTAAACACTTGTACATACTGTAGTTTTAAAATGAACATTCCAACAGATGTTTTACGCACATGCACAAAAACAAACAAACACGACTCTCTCTCTCTTTCTCTCTCCCTCGTCCTGCCTTCGCCACATTCGGGCCTCCTCTGCTCCTCTTTGGACAA
Source organism: Chromis chromis (assembly GCA_900302755.1). Classification (NCBI taxonomy): domain Eukaryota; kingdom Metazoa; phylum Chordata; class Actinopteri; family Pomacentridae; genus Chromis; species Chromis chromis. The sequence continues at coordinate 10,365 of OMNN01089916.1, forward strand.
TCTCATTCTGCTGCTGCTTCCTCCAGCCTCCTTCCCCGACAGCACAACTGTTGCTAACGCTCTTTCTCTCCCTCCATCTTTTTTTTCACTCTACCTCTCGCTTAAGACAACACAACTCTTTTAATACTGCATTTTTTATTTTTTTTGCTGCTCCACATTACGACACTTCCTCCGCCGAGCGTGTGTCTGTCTTGAGACGCACAAACTCTTTGGCCACCTCGTCGTGGGTCCTTTGAGAGAGTATCCTCATGATGGTGAGGCCCGTTTCGTCCATGGCGATGCTCTTCACCAGCGGGTAGCAGGCGGAGCAGCTGCCCTTGTCCGCCAGCTCTCGGAGCTGGATGACCGTCATGCCGATGATGCGGTCCTCCCGGGCAAAGCAGTAGTCCTTTACGGAGACGTGCAGCTCGTAGGCCTCTGGACCGTGTTCGTTACTCAGAACACTGGGAGGAATGGCAAGGAGAGAAAAGAGAAGTGGGAGAGGAACATGTTCACAAGATCCAAAATTACAAATTAATAGAATGGTAAATGGTCTGCACTTATATAGCGCTTTTATTCAAAGCGCTTTACAATGTGTTTCGCATTCACCCATTCACCCATTCACACACCAATGGCGACAGACTTCCATGCAAGGCGCTAATCTGCCATTGGGAGCAACTTCGGGTTCAGTGTCTTGCTCAAGGACACTTCGGCACGTGGGGGGGGACCGGGGATCGAACCGCCAACCTTTCCATCAGTGGACAACCCGCTCTACCACCTGAGCCACAACAGTGATAGCGAGGTGCAGCCACACCATTATGTTGTCTTTTTGTGATCAATGGTAGGTTTTTGTAATTTAGCCATGGAACTAACTGGAGCAGAGAGCAAACATCACATTCTCAGTAAGTCAGCAGCCAACCCTCATGTCGAGAGTCATCACTGGTGATGAAAAATGGGTCTGTGGCTACCACTGAGAGAAAAATAGCAGCTTCCACAGTGGAAGAGTAGACAGTCTCCAAAACTGGAAGCTGGGAGTGGTGGACCAGTAACAAGGACACAACATGAAAATGTAGCTGTGTGTCTGCTGCATGTGTATTGTTGCCAACAAGTTAGCTTCATTACCTACCTATCTATCTATCTATCTATCTATCTATCTATCTATCTATCTATCTATCTATCTATCTATCTATCTATCTATCTATCTATCTATCTATCTATCTATCTATCTATCTATCTATCTATCTATCTATCTATCTATCTATCTATCTATCTATCCATCCATCCATCCATCCATCCATCCATCCAT
>OMNN01089929.1:0-17663 GCA_900302755.1 Chromis chromis
CAGGGTACCTCACGATACGATATGATACGATATGACACGATACGATATGACACGATACGATATGACACGATACGATATGCGATACATGGTTCGCGATACCGATACTATCACGATACTGCGATAATCGATATATTGCAAGACAATCGCATAACGATACATCACGATATCTATAACTAAAAAAGCTTTACTTTAGCGAGGCAGTTCTTGCATAGGGCATAGTCTTTGTCCAGCTTGTTCCCTCCATGTTGCCAAAGCCCCAAATGGGTCCACACTTTGGACTTAAACGTGGATGGGGCGTCTCTTACGGTAGCGTTGCTGTCCTCCATTATACCTGTACAAACTCTTCTTGGGCCAATTCATTTCAAGTCTCCCTCATTCATGTGATAAACGCCACCGTGTGGAGTCATTAAGTAGTGACGCTGGGTAAATGGCAGCTGGCAGGGGAATCTGGCAGGATTTAGAGCGCCTTATTATATTAATTAAAGGATCCATACTTGGCGCCAGCGTATCGATACTCATATCGCACGAGGAGGGACGACGATATATTGCTGTATTGATATTTTGTCCCATCCCTGTTGTCAACTTATAAATTTACTATTTCGCCGATCAATTTGAGCAATTTAACAAGAACGAGTCTAAATTCTCTGATTGCAGCTTCTTAAATGTGAATATTTTCTACTTTTTTCACCATTTTCCAACAAAACAACTAATTGATTCATCGACAATGAGAAGAATCATTAGTAATCACCTTAAAAACAACATTCTGACAGGTTTTTTGTCCAAAATGCTCCAAAAAATAGAAGTTAGTGATCAGAAACAAGATCATACCAGACAGGAGACACGGTGACAGAGAACTGAGGCCTTCTGGGAGTTTATATTCCCAAACAGACTTATTGATATTGATCCTTGTGTAAATGTGGTTAGAAAACAGTCGCAGCCCTTAATGCCTCTTTAAAAGTCGCAGCAACTCTTGTGTTTGTGTGTCGAGCAGGAACTGTTTGTGTCCGAAAACAACGACGCTCTGTTCTGTCATGTTGTGAATATTTCTGTTGCAAAGAGATGTAATCACGCCTGTGCAATAAAGTCCCACGGATAAGGCATGATACGATGTCTCTCCACCTCTTCTCTCCTCCTCCTCCTCACATCTCCTCCCTTTGTCCTCCCCCCTCTGCCTCACCAGCCGACGAGCATGAAAACGGCTTCAAGAGTTTGATTTGAGATGCATGTTAGAAGAAGCTCGGAGACGTTCCCCTCCCCTCTGAACTTCCCCTTCATTATCCTCCTTTCCCCCCCATTTATCCATGTTTAAACTAAACACCCTTTAAATAGACGCTAACCCTCTGAACTCCAAGCAGTTTTCTTCTTGCTGTGGGCTCGTTTTTCACTGCAGTATAAAGTCCTGCACCTCTATGGAAACAGCACAATCAGAACTTATTGTCTCAGCATACTATAAATATATATAACCATTACTTTTACACTCTACGCTGCACATCAACTCTAGAAAGATGTTTCACCATGCTGAATGCATCTTCCAACAACTTGTAGTCGCACCTGTTTCTGAAAAACAATTAATTTTGTAGTGAATTTTTGAATAAGACACGTAGAATAATGTGATTTTGATGAAAGTATCATGATTTGGAGCTTGGATTTGGTTCAGTTTTCCCAGCGGTAAGTTGAAAATGTGTCATTTAAATCAGATAAATGATGATTTTGGCATCGTTTTGAAAATCGAACCCGTCTTTCAAACCAGTCAACATTTTTCCAAGTGTCACCGATGCTAGAAGAAGAATGGTGGCTCCACATGTTGCTGATATTTTACTATAAAGTTCTCTGCAAACTTCTTCACATTAAAGCCCCATTCGCACAGGATAAGTATTATCTGGGGACCCCATGTAATAAATAAATGACCCCCTACGTCTGCTTTTATGTGGCGCATTAGCACGGGATAGCCGAAGCCTGAGATTTTGCTGAAATTTACGGACATCTCCCGGATATGATGTCAACACGCTGCGTATTGCGTAACATTACGTTACGGGCCAATAAGGTTTTGCTGGCCCGGGACCCAAAAGGTTTTCTAAACACTCCAATGCAGCCTCCATTCTTCGCCAAAAGTAAATAAACATGCGTCCCAGAAACAAAACAAGACGTAATCACGCATCAGATCCCACCCATTTCTGTCCAAATCACAGACATGCCTATTCGCATTGGATTAGTATTATCACAGGACCTCAGAGTTCAGCAAAATACAGTAGGTAATTCGCGGTGGAATTTTTACTTTACAAATTACTGACATGGCCGATTCGCACGGGATTAACATCACAGACATTCTTCGCAATTATTACAAATCGCATGTGGTCCCTAGGTAAAACTAATCCCGTGCGAATAGGTTAACTCTGCACATCAACTCTTCCAACTTGCTGTAAAACACTGCCTGCAGTTCAGCTGAAAGGTCTCTATTCACTATTGTTTGCTGCTGAGTCACGCCTGAGTTCACAGTTGCATCGAGAAGCACAGAATTTTTAGTTTTTGACAGAATCTCATTAAAGGAACCGCTTTATTTTTGGCGAATTTAAAAAAAAAGACATGTTGAGCGAAGTGATTCTAAAGAAATATGACTGACTGAACCACAGACAGCAGACGATTCGCTCAGTAACTGTCAGAGAATCCAACAATTTCTTTCTGTTTTTACAGTTTCTGCCCTACAAGTGTTGCTTTTTCTGGTTTTCGGGGTTCAGAGGGTTAAGTGACTGCATGCATACAGACTTTAAGATGTCACTTTATCTCTTCAACATAAAGGGTGTTTACTCCCCGTCCTCCTCCTCCGTCTTCACCCCATGTCTTAGAGGATATAAACATGGAGAGCCATTGCTGTATTTTCTTCTTTCCCTCAGAAAGAACATCTTTCTTAATTTCTCTTGTTTCTCTCTTCTCTTTCTCTTTTTCCTCCTCCTGTTTCCCGTTACATTTCTGTTTTCTTTTGCCGGGTTGTTTTTATTCTGGTCGATTCATTTCCATTTGATTTCTACTTTGTGTGATATTATTTGGACGTCACCCCGTGGAAACCTCTCTCTGCCATCGTGGCGTCCTCGCTGTCATTGTGATTTTTCGCCTGTATCTTTGCCATCTCACCTCTGTGCATGCATATGTACCCACCATCTGTTTCTTTTGGCTTCGCTGCGACACTCGCTGCCCGTCTCCTTCCTCACCTTCCCTTTTTTTCCTCCTTGAATTTGCTCCCTCCCTCCCCGTCCATCACTTTTCGTCATCTTTACTCCCCCTCCCGCCTTATTTTCCTCCTCCAACCTGCTCCACATCTCCTCCATCTTCCTCCTCTTCTTCCTCCTCCCACCCCGTGACTCGGCAGCATTGGTACGAGGGAGGGGGTGATCCAGAAGAACCTGAGCGGCTTGCTGCCGGTGCGGGACTTCCGCCTGGACCCCAGCCTCCTGTACTCGCTGCCCCTGCTGGCCCTCAGCCCCAACCTGCTGGTGGTGTGGATCTTCCTCAGCGTGGCCTACTTCTTGGCCAAACTACGCTGCAGCTGAGCATCCCTCATTTGACTGAATGCAAAACACTTATTGGTGGAGGGGGTGGTAACGCCCTGCACCGACTCCCCGGAGTGTTTCTCAAACTGTGCCACTGTCCTGTGAGAGTGTTTGATCTAAAGGGCTTTACACAACTAACGCCCCATTTATCACGGGCCCAGCCCTGCACCTCGTCTTATCGCTGCTTGTTTATTTCAACGGACGCTTTGTGTTTCCTTTTCTTTCCTGCACGTGGATGGCAAACCTGGGATCATACAGATATTAAGACTTACATTTTGCCAAAACAGCTCCTTTCAGACACGCTCCCCTTTCTGTTAACGTGACGGCATCTAAATGAATGCTGACTTTTCTTACGAGGTCGGAACAAGTAACACTTCCACACTGAGCCCAGTCACATCTCAATATTCGTCCAAAACCACCACAGAGACTCTTTACTTTGAGGTTTATAAATACCTGCAGTGTCAGACAGCAGCAGAATCCACATTAGTTTCTCCATGCACAACATCAGTAACTTCATTAATTAGTTACAAACTATACCTGACATAGAGACAGGAGAGATCTGGATTTAACGGCAGGCCATACTGTGAACTTGTCAAGTTTAGTGTGTTGCTTCCAACTGTTTAGGACTATTTCCTCTGAGTTAACTTGTCTAGTTTAGTTTGTTGCTTCCAGCTGTTTAGGACTATTTCCTCTGAGTTAACTTGTTTAGTTTGTTGCTTCCAGCTGTTTAGGACTATTTCCTCTGAGTTAACTTGTCAAGTTTAGTGTGTTGCTTCCAGCTGTTTAGGACTATTTCCTTTGAGTTAACTTGTCTAGTTTAGTTTGTTGCTTCCAGCTGTTTAGGACTCTTTCCTTTGAGTTTACGAAATACCTTATGCATTCAGAAAGCAGCAGGATCTATGTCAGAGTCTCCAAAGCAGGAGAGTTGTGTGCATTTATGTAGAACAACTCTGCTGGTAACTGAATTAAATCCTTGTAATTATTACTTATCCCCAACGTGGAGACAGGATGGATTAGGAGCTAACAAAAGGTCACACTGTTAATCTTTCTTCACTTTAGACAGGTGAGCGGTCAGTCAGTTTAGGACTATTTCCTCTAAGTTTATTGAATATCATTTGTGCGTTAGGAGCATTAATGGAATGTCTAAATGACAGAATGCCGTCACTTTAACGGACTGATGAAGCAGAGATGTTACTTATCTCATGTCTGAAAGGGGCTTTTGTGTTCACACTAAGCCAGCTGATTGTAAAGTCTACATATTCACACGGACGTCTTCAGCATAGTATCCGCCTATACCACAGACTTGACACACCAAACAGCTTTGGAAGTATTTATCAGACCACTGTGAGCCAAACTGCGTTTTCTAAAGGTTGTAATCAATGCTGTTTTATTGATTCAAAGCCAGTTAGTGATGTCTTTCTCCCTTTATCCCTCTTTAACAACTGCTATCTTCTTGTTAAGTGATAAATTAGCTATAAATTATATATTCTCCTTAAAAACAACGCTTCTGCACAAAGTAATAATGACTCTAATGAAACTATCAGTGTTAACATCTTGTTGTGTGTAAAAGAAAACATCTGGTGGTCTAGTAGTTATTCCCAAAGCTGTAGATATTTTACTACTCAGCTTTTTAATTGGTCTCCATGCTTGTCTCCTGTGTAAACTCTGCCTGCAGTTAGGCAGAAAACTTCCTGAATTTTTTTCATGTTAATGTTGGTCACAGCTGAGTCGCTCATGATTTCTCGTTTGTGACAAGGAACAGATCATTTTTTGTTTTTTTGCAGAATCAGGTTAGAGAACAAGGCTCATTTTTGACCAATTTTAGAGAGATATTGATGGAATCATCACCTTTTAGGGTTTCCAGAGAGAGCATCACATCACGGATGATTAGTTCAAAGAAAAAATGAAACCCAAACGTTATTTTAGCAGTTTCTGGCTGATAAATGGTGTCATTCTGGTGATATTTTTTAAAGATAACACCTTTTGAACTCGATTTTGGGGTTCAGAGGATTAAAATAAGCGACCAGTCTTGTTTAAAAGCAGCCCCTTTTCTAAAAGCCCCATTTTCGTTTAACTTAAGAGATCATTTAAGTTTCTTTTTGGTTCAGATAAACAGCCAGAAGACTAAACTGAACATACTCAGATTTTCCTAAACTGTATTAAAACATGAGCGTGTGTTAAAAATGGCGTCCAGAAATCAGTTTCAGCTGGTTTAGTGTGAACTTACAGGATCCTCGTCTGCTTTGTTTTACGGTGTGTTTCTGACTTGTTGGTGGATTTTCACGTCTTTTTTCGTGGGTAGCGCCCTCTGGTGGACAGAATTAGCGACTCAGTGGGCGCTTTGCCTTATTCTTCACTGTTATAACACGACACTCGCTGAGAACAGATATTTAAAAAAGTGATCTTTGTGAAATATGTGAATATGTATAAAAATAAGCAGATTATATACAGACTTTGCTTTCAGGAAGGATCGACAGTAGCTCTCATGATGTTTAATTTATGATTTAAGCGCCGCACAGACAGCTTATTTCATTCGTGCAATAGCTTGTTTGATTTATCATTGTCTTCCACGTGCTTTTGCACTTACAGGCTGATGTAGACGAAACTAAAGCTTTGATTTAGTGCCAAAATCAAGCAAGCAGACTTTGGCTTTTATATACATATTTCTATATATATATATTCAGGCTTGTTTTGTTTCTTTTTGTTTCTTACTTTGGTCCTGCTTTTCTAGAAGTTTATTTTGTGTTGCTTCTACTTGAGCTTGTGCACTTTCCAGCAGATCTGGGTCACTGACTCTGTTTACATGCAGCTTATTATATCCATTTTGATCACAATTATCCAGACATGGCCTCTTTTTGAGGCAGTATTACTAGTAGGAATCATTTAAGAGTAAAAAAAACACTGTTTACTCAGAAGTAAATGAACTGAACTCATTAATAAAGACATCAACTGGACGAGAACAGATTATACCAGGTAAAAGTTAGTTTTATGCATAAACATGTTTAAAGCTGGTGTAGGCAGTACTTCTATTAAATCTTTGGGCACAAATTCCATCATAAGCTTTTTAACATGTTACAATTCAAGCAGTCTGAGAGGAAACTAGACTTCTTAAATACAACTCATGACTTCATCCAATCGCAAGTGTTTTCAGATTAAAGGCATCGTTCCTGTTGGCTGCAGATGGATGTCGGTTTAAGAAGTGGAAAACCTGAATCAGTGATGGCAAATCCTGCAGGAAAAGTTGTTATTTCAGTGTCTCCAACAACGACCTGCACTGCAAAGCAACCAAAACACAGAGAAGGGACTCGTTTAAAGCAGAATCTGAAAATAAATGTAGTAAAACACGTCTGTATCGACCAAAAGTGTTCTCATACAAGCAGAGGCAGCCCTACCCAATGTGGCGCCCTAGGCAAGATTTTTTCTTTTTTCACAGCCTTGCCTACTCTAGCTTTAAATTGTCTCACCTCTAATGCTGCAGATAGGAAACGTCTGCATACCTTGCGTACTTTGCAAACAAGCACTTTCTAAAGACGAGGTGGTTGAATGTGCATTTTCCTGTGTAGCAGGTTGTAGCAGAAACAGGCAGCTGTAGGTGAAACCAGTGTCTCAGCACAAAGTTATGTAAGAACATTTACATTTAACCCCTTCATCGGAGGAAAAAAGAACAAATCCTCTGCAGCAGGAGGTCCTCTATCCTCATAGTCAACAAAAAGTCAGTCATTCATTATTATTTATGATTATGGAGCTCTTTTCTGCAGCTCCAGATATCTAACTAACAGTAAAAACATAAAATATATGCTTGCTGACAGAAAACATTACAGAATCCTATGTAGGCTGAAGTGTACCAGCAGAATGACTATAAACATGAAAAAAAAACAGTATTTTAACACCTTATTTTGCCTGCAGTAAAAAGTTTTTGCATTAAATAATCCAATGTCCAAAAATCTAGAAGGGCTGCAACCAGAACTTCCTAATCTGCCCATTATTTTATTTGCTAATTAGTCAATTATTTAGTTTATATAATGTTAAATGTAATTTAAATGACAAAAATGGCATTCACAACATCATCTGATGTCCAACCAGTAGTTCAGAAGTTAAAGATTTTTACTTGACTGTCACAGAGGCATCAAATCCTCGCATTTGAGAAACAAAATATTTGGCGATTTCGCTTAAAAATAGTGAAAATGATTTGCGGTTAAATGAATATTCACCTGTAGCTGCAGTAGCTCTGAGATTTATGGTGCATTTTAGCATCTTTAGGCTTATTTTTTTGGTATTTTTGTCTACAAATGTACTTAAATTCACCTCCACTGCTCTTTAGCATCATTCAGGAGATGGTGGAGACCAAAAATGGAGCTAAAAGAGAGTCAATATTGGACTTAGATTCATCGTTGGTCACAAACTCAACTACTAATGAATGCTAATGTTATTGCATGTCTGCTAGATGTGCTACTAGGTTAGAATTAAATTAGTTAATACTTTAAATTGTGTGTCCTATTTAGCTTTCAGTTCATGATTGCTTAATTCAGAAGCGACTCCTCTTCATTTAGAGATATTTTAAAGAGCTTTTTCCTGTAGCACCTGCAAGATGACCTCAAATTGTAAAAGAGAAAAAGACTGAATTTGCTAATTATGTTAAAGTGACCTTTAGGTTTTCAGGTTATTTGAGAGCCATTATGATTTCATTCTTTTAACTCTGTCTTTGGGCTGTTCTCGCCCGGCTGAGTGTCATTTCTGGGTTCAGTTCACTTGTAAAAGCAGCGATAATGTTCACTGTCGTCGCTGCTTTTCTAATTTTCACCCCCTGAGATCGAGCGTTTGCTTTCACCTGCCCAGAGGGCGACTTTTCAGACGCTTTAATTGGTCCCAGTGAGTCAAACTGGGTACAGTGAGTCAGCGATTCGTCCCAAATCTGCTCTACAGCTTTCATGACGATGCAGTAAAGATCGGCTCCGTCTCGCCAATTGACGAAGCCGAATCTTTGTTTTGTTTGTCTTTTAAGATGCAGCTTCTAATTGGCTGATGTTGGAATGTACGTTTGTAGGATATTCAGGGGAATTGTGTTTGATTATGCAGAGTAGCGCTGCAGGTTGTACAGCCTTTAGAGCATTTATCTGTACCTGTACCAGCTATTATATTTATATAAGCTTTATCGAGTCTATGTGTGAAGAGCAAAGGCACTGATTTAACTTTATTTATGAATAAGTGAGGGATGTATTCATTGTTGCGCCAAAAGTCAGGTTTTCAGCGAGTTAATCCAGGTTTATTTAAGCCTGAAAATGCAGTTTACTTTATTTTAATGTATGCAGCTGAGGAACAAGTGGACACACTGAGAAATGTTGCTTGTTTTACTTTACCAATAGTCCAAAACCCAAAGATATCAAGTTTGCCAACGTATATAACAAAGAAAAACCATCAATTTTCACATTTTAGATTCTGGAAGAAGCAATTTTTTTGCAGTTTCTTCTTGAAAAATTACTAAAATTATTAATTGATTGACATAATTTGCTTATTAATTAGTGTATCTTCTAATCAAACTTGTTTTAAGCTGAAATCATGCACTTTTCATAGAGCTTCCGAGCAAAATGTGTTAGTTTGTGATGTTGTATGCACACTGTTGCTTCTAAAATGGTGTTATATTGTGGAAAATTATAGTTTATTTAACAATATTTCCCGATAGCTACCATTTAACCCCCAGTGGAGTATAAAAGTTAAAGTTGAAAGCCTTCTTAAAATACTAAAACATGGTTTAAAACCAATTATTGATCGTCACGGACCCTGAATTTTGGATAAAACCAATTAACAATCTAGTATGTGAGGATATGGAGGCAAAAGCACTCAGGTTTCTTTGCACACTGCAAACCTGCAATGTATAAATCAATATCTCGGCCTGTGGATCTAAATGAAAGCGTCAGTCGGCTCCCCGGAGTTTGGAGGCTTCGTCTCATTAAGATCGACCCAGTAAGGAAATGGATCAGACCAAAATAACCTCCTTTGGGAGTTCAGCTGCTCTCATGACCTCTAAACATCCAAAATACTACAATCGTGTACAGTTATGTCTCCATTCGATTCCTGCGCAGTACTGGGATGTTAACGGATCGTGTGTCGGTCAGCCGATACTGAAGACTTCCTGATAAAACATAGAAAACATGTAGTTATTTCAGTACAATAACAGTGTTGTGCTTTACATTTAAAGGAATAATTTGATATCCTGGGAATAATTCACTTGCCGAGAGTTTAGTGAGAAGATTGACACCACTCGAGAAATAAGAAGCTAGCACCAGCTACTAGTTAGCTTAATTACGCTAATTTATAGATCAAATAAAAGAAATGGATCTAAAAAAAATGCAATAAAGTCTCTTAATTAATGAGCTTTGAGCTGCTAGTTGGTGAATTTTCCATACTTTCAACAGACCAAAGCTAACTGCTTTTAAAACTCTGCAGTCCTTTTGCTAAGTTAAGCTAACCAGCTGCTAGCTGCAAGTTAGCTTCATGTTTTTTAATGAAGACTGAAAACAGAAGAAAAAGGGAAATCACCTTTAAAGCTCACAAATTAAAAGTTTAATAAAAACCAAAGTCTGAAAAAGAATTTAGCTAACCTCATCTAATTCACTGCGAGCTGTAAGTTAGCTTCATATATCTCTATAAACAGAGGGAAACAACTAGCCTGGCCAGTAAATAAATCACCATTCAAGCTCACAAAGTAAAGGTTAAATATAAACCAAAGAGTAAAACTATTTATGTTAGAAAGAATTTAGCTAACCAGCTGCTAGCTATAAGTTAGCTTCATAGTTTCTCTATAAATACTGAAAACAATATTTACCTAATGACTATATTTAGCTAACCAAAGCTAAGTTTAATTCACATATAAAATAAAGTGTAAGAACTATTTGAGGTAAAAAGAATTTCACTAATGGAAGCTAACCAGCTGTAGCATCACGTTCTCCTATAAACAATGAAAAAAGAGAAACAGCCAGTCTGGTTCTGTCCGATGTCAAAAAACATCTACATTAAAAGTTTAATCTATATAAAAACTAAATTGTAAAAAGAATTTGTTAAAAACAGTTTAGCTAACCTAAGCTAACCAGTTGCTAGCTGTAAGTTAGCTTCATAGCTAACATCACAACTAGCCTTGCTTAGTCTAAAGTCCCCCTGAAATATCTACTGGCACCTTTAAAGGTCACAAATTACAAGTTTATTTTAAAAAAAAACAAAAAACAATTGGACAAACAACTGTAAAAATTATTTAGCTAACCCAAGCTAACCGCTACTAGTGTTAGCTAAATTTTAGCATACAAATGTGGGTGTGGTATCAATTTTCTTATCTAACTTTGGGCGAAAAGTAAATAAAAACATCATCCTTTAGGTTAATATTTACCCCCTTTTTAAGTTTATTTTAAGATTGTTTATCTGTAGAACTACCTCTGTGAGACACGTCACAGTATACATTAGCATTTATTTAAAAATAATATATGAATACATCTAATATAAAGATATATCAACACATTGTCACTGAGCTGCAGGGATGTAACTATTTTTGATGGAAGTTTATTAAAGAGTTTATGCCACTGAGGTAATTAATTCCCCATTAGAGGTGTAATTACACCAAAGTGCTTCCTAAAAATATAAATCAAATTATTCTATCATCGACCTTCAAGAGAAACGTCTCAGTTTTGCCAGTTTTTGTTCCTTATTTATTTATTTTTAAATGTTAGGAATCCAGAAGTATCAGAGAATATATTTGTACGGCTGTATATAGATTCTATTTAAATGCTTGTATTGCCTAAATGCTTTATTTATTCTACTACCGTCTGCGATATCTTAAGTTATTCCAAAGCAGAGTATATATATTGATGATTATTATGCTTGTGCCATAACTGTCACGCTGTCGTCACTTTAATATATCTGTTGTTATAATCTGGCTGTAAAGTACATATTTATATGTTTTTGTTTATCGTGACAGGTATTTTTAACCCCCCGAGCCTTCTTGTTAAACGAAAGAATAAATATTAAGGGTTTATTTGTAATATTTGACGTGTAAATTAACATTTAACATGTCAATAAGATCATAATTGCAAAGTGTTAATATGTTAAAATGAAAGTTGTTGATTTTTGGGGGTAAAAATTCTAATTTAAAGATGTTTAATGGTCTGCAAAGTGTCTCTAGGGAAGGTGAGGATGTTGTTAGAGGTGTTTTAATCCTAAGTGACGTTGATTTGCACTGTTTTTGTGGCTCTTTTGGTGTAACCCTCAGTACAAAACAGGAAACCCTGATGCTGAATTGGTCATTGTTTGTTTCTTTTTCGACTCGGCAGCAGTTTCATGTCAGAAAGCTTTACGTCCCATCATCCATGTTGCTCTAAATGTACCACAAACCCAAGAAAACCTCCCGTCAGTGTGTCCAGACAGTCACACTCCTGCTGAAATAAACGTTTTGTGCCTCCGGCGGCCGAATTCAAACAGACTGCAGTGATGTTTTATACTTCAGGTTATCTGGTGTTTATACTTGCTTCAGAAACGAAACTCTCTCTGTCCATTTATTCATCTGTTTGTGCGTCTCCTGCATGCTATCTGTCGATGTGTGTGTGGATGTTTTTGTGTGTTTTGCAGTTTCTAATGCCGTCTTCCTCATTCAGTTCAAAGCGGTGTCAGCTTACTGCCCCCTGCTGGTCATGAGGGGGAACTTCAGCAACAAAATATGATCAGTAATTTGTTCAACGGGCGACTTTTAACTTGATATTTATTATTAAATCAGCAAAAACACATCAGAACCATTCCTCTCACACTAATAATGAAAGATATAAACTACAGGGTGGTTTTATTGCTTTATTTAAGTGATGATATCGGTTCAAAACCACTTAAGATAACATGGAAAAACCTGGGAAAACCAACACAAACATTTATTTCTCAGCTGATTTTCCACATTTGTCTGAGTTACTTTATCCTCAGTGTTTGGTGGCAACTCCACTGACAGAAAAAAAACTAAATTATCATTTTTGGTCATTTTTATTCCTTTAATCAGACTTTAATCATTTTTCTTTTATGAATGATTTAGTCTGGTGTCTTGAGGAGCTGTCTTGAGGGGCGGCTGTTTGTTTTGGGTCATTTCATCTCAAATCATCACAATTTTATAACAATTTCTGCTCGACAGTTCCTGAATTTTTATAGCATAAAAAATGGATATTAATAAAGATATTAGTGAAATTTTAGCTTCATATATCAAATACTTTTTGAGATTTTTTTTTTTTTTTAAATAGCCAGTCGACCCACTTTCAGCAGGAACAACAATATCTGATGAACTATTAAAGATAAAATCCTGAAATGTTCAGTTATTTCTGATCATCTTATTCATTTAAAATCTGCAATACTAGACAAGATCAGCTAATCTCTAATGTTAGGAGAGTTTAAATATGAAAAGAAAGTAAAGCCGTAATGAAAAGTTAAATTATTGAGCAAAACATTAACAAAAATATGTAAGAATGCAGATTATTTTTTAGAATGTGGGCATGTTTCATTTTTGGATTTTTTTTTTTGACATATGAAGCTAAAATCTCAGTTTTTATTCTAAATATTCATAATTTAGGACGACAAACAGATCAGAGATGTACGAGCAGAAGAACACTGATAATATAATATATTGTGATAATAATATATCATGCTAATTCTCTTCCTATTTTGTTTTATTATTATATATTATATGTATTGTATATTTTGTCTGTCAGGAGCAAAGTTAACTTTAAAAACATCACAAAGAATTAAAAAAAGAAAATGTTAATTACATTTGCGGGTGAACTAGACGACGTTATGTGGACAAAAGGGGGCGCTGTAGCTCCGTTAGCTGTAATAAACAAAGTAGAAGAAGCCAGAAACACAAACTGTTGTTTGCCAACTGCTAAAAAGAAACAACAAACATGTATATTTATGAGAGAAAAAATGGAGAAAGTTCTTCAGGAATTAGGAAAGTTGTAGTTCCTCCTTTATATCAGCTGGTGCCAGCCATGTTTGAAAAATAAACTGATCAGTCACGTGACCTAAATGTTTGTCCAAAAAAATGAATTTAAAATCTTGCAGTTTCAATTAACGTTTTCAAATGCAATACTTTAAAAACGTGAATAAAAATATATTCTGATAAAAAACTACAATACCCATGAACCCCAGTGCTGCTGTTGCCATGGAGAAGAAGAGGAAACCAGGAAGAGGCAGATTTTAAAAAACGGTTCAAAGTAAAGGTTGTTTTTCTGAGATGTGGCTGGAAATTTTAAGCTCTGTGATTGGATGTTTGTTGAAATGCATCATGGGAGACGTAGTCAGTGTATCCCCTTGAATGTTTTACAAGCTTCTACCTTCAAAAACTGATATTTTCTGACACGTTTCTCAGTCTTTTACAGCAAAAATAGCACCAAGAAAAAGTCAAATTTTTTGTTGATAAATCTATCTTCATCTGAGCAAATCATCATCTGTGCTTTTTCCTTTGGTCTCCTCAGTGAAGGCTGCCGGCGAGAAAACACCGTGAAGAACGTCGGCTGCCGAAAATACGCCTTTAACTCGCTGCAGCTCAAAGCCTTCCCCAAACACTACCGACCGCCAGACGGCACCTACGGGAAAGTGGAAACCTGACGAGGAATCTGTGAATCCGGACTTTATTGGAGCTTCCTGCTTCATGGAGGAGATCAGACAATCAAGACACTGAGTTCAGAAGCAGCTTCATCCGACCTTCGTCTGGTAGTTTCAGATTCGATGTTTCTGGACGTTGAACAAACCGAACATTTCTACCACCTTAGTTTAACAACAGTTTTAGGTGCTGCATTAGTTGCTTGTGTCATATTACGCAGAACACAAGCTGGTTTTTATTTGTTACTGTAAAAAGGAAGCACTGCCTCAGTCGGCTGTGATCAAACTCTGATATAATCAACATGCAAACCTTTAAATTTGATTAATTTACTCGACGAAAATCAAGAAATTTGACAAGAAAAATCATTCAAACTTGACAAAGATGCAACAATAAGAAGGAAATGATCCATGTGTCAGACTTCACTTGGTTCTTTTGGTCTTTTTGTTGACGAAAAATGGTTCATTCCACCTCAAATCATCTCTGATCTGCATTAAACTTTTCTATCCTAAACTCTGGATATTTGAGCCGTTGATCCACTTCCAGCAGGTTGTTTCTCACTTTAATTCGAGGCTGTTTGAACGACAATATCTCAGGAACTATTAAAGATAAGAACCTGAAATTTTCTGTTATTTTTCAGGAAATCGTTGATTCAGAATCTGTAATATTGGACAAGTAGAGTTGAAATATGAAAAGAAACTGAAGCATACGTCACACTAAACCAGCTCAACTTAAGTTTCCTTTAGGTTGGTGGTACAACTTGTCAAATCTGCTCAATCAGGTATAAAAGTTCAACAAAATTACCTTTTTTACCCCCATTTTTGTGACCAAAACTTCCACATAAAAAGTATTCTACATGTTTTATTTTGTATTATTGTGACATGAAGCTACATATGGATCAGAAAATATCACTAGTTGACTTTTGCGTTATCAGTTTTTTGTTAATGAGCTCAAAGATGGAACTTTTCATGACGGCTTCAATATTTTCACCCCTAATCAGAGACTATCTAATCTACTTGTCCGATATTGCAGATTCTGAATCAATGACATGAGAAATAACAGAGATAATATCATGTTTATGTCTAATAGTTCCTGAGATATTGTCGTTCAAACAGAATCAAATTTAAATGTGAGAAAAAACCTGCTGAAAGTTGGTCGACGGGCAAATTTAAGTATCTGATACATGAAGCTAAACTTTCAAATACCCATATTTTATGCTGTAAACATGTCAGGAAAAACTTGAGAAAAGTCGAGCAGAAGCTAAATTAGCATCATTAATACTAGAAAGCTACCTGAAGTGCCCTTGAGCAAGAATCCAAACCCCACCGACCTGCCTGGAGTGGAAGAAGGAGAATAAATGTGGAGCTCTTTAGCTTTTTATTTAATAGCAGAAACATTAGCATCGGCTTTTTTAAGTTGTTTAGGACATACATGTTTATTTTTACCACAGTGACGGAGCATCACGATCCATTTAGAGGTGATTTTGTGTCTCTTTTTGCTCCATTTTTGGTCTCCACCACCAATATTTAGCTGCTAAATGCTCCACATTAATAGGTTTTCCATTTAAAACACACAACGTCTGGCCTTTAGTTTGCACTGAGATTATTCCTGAAGCGAAGCTCGTATTAAAGGAGTTTTTAAAGCATTTTTTGAGACAACAGTGGCTGAAAATGGGACTGTTGAATGTAAAGTTGTAGCCTGATAGCTAAGCGATGAGCGGAAACTCAAAGTTCAGCATCTTTCGGCAGGTTTTCATCCAAATGTGGAACAAATTCGAACCGAAAGTCTCCCGTCTTTGATTTTGAAAATACTGATTAGCTTGAGGAATTACAAAGGGTTAGGTTTGATAAATATAAAAACAAAAGTGTTGTAAATGGCCTGAATCTGATTTACTTCCTCATTCAAACTTTGCTTTTCATTCTACTGAACTGTTTAAGATCTGCTGAGCCGATAAAGAGAAGTTTCATTTTCATTTTATTAGCAGCAGGAACCGAAACTCACTGTAAAACGAAGATGAGATGAAGAATAACATCAAAATACTGTTGAAAAGCAGCCTCAGCTTCAAAAACACAGATAGAAAGTAGCACAAAAACATGAAATCTAGCGTCTTCATTCCACGTTTAGCTTCTATGCAATTATTTTTCACCACACAGCATTTTGCAGATTGTAGTAAAGAAGCCTTAGAACCTTATTAAAGCTGAAAAATGTCCATTTCTACTTGAGTCAAGTCCTTCTGAGACACGTGCTTTTGCTGTTTTTATTTTCTTCTCCCATGTGCAGTTATCTGTGTCTGCCACACGGGGGCGCCACTGTTCTGTTAAACCACCTCACAGCATTCAAACCACTTAAATCCTCTCCTGCTGAATTCACGTCTGAGCAGCTGTTTGTCTGAAAACATCTGTAAATGTTTTCATGTTGTACAATAACTTGTCGATATCTCAAATAAATCTAAAATGAGTTTGTGTTTCGTTTGTTGACCTGTTTTCTGTGTAACTAGGTCAACTTTGAATTTCAGACAAATGATTTCTCACTCAGGTAGGTGCTCCACATTGTTATTTTAAATTCATGCAAAACAAAAATTTTAAAAAGTCCAATAAATTAGTCATTTAGGATATTCCACTGTCAACAGTATGGGGACAAACCGTCTTATCATCGGCATAAAAACGTGTCTTTATACTTCTGGATTCTGTTTTTTTTTTTTAGTCAACATGTAAATAACACTTAAGTTATTTGCCATTTTTCTGTCCTTAATATACTTTTTTTTATATATACGCAAATATCTGTCAAATAATTTATTTGCAGATTTAAATACGTTAGTTTTTTTTTGTTTTTTTGTTTTCCTGCAGATTTTTTTTTATGTGGACATTATTTACAGTTTTTGTCTGTTTTCTTGTTTTCTTTCTTTCTTTCTTTTTAAACAGTCCACATGTAAAATAATACTTTCCCCTACTTCGTCTACTTTACTGGATATTTATAGTAATTTAACAAAACTGGGAAAATCTGTTAAATAAGTCAAAACAAAATATTCTGTATATCTGTAAAATAATATATTTTTTGCTTATTTAATACTGTAATATTGTGTAATTTTATGGTTCAACATAAAATAACTAATTAATATTTTAGTAATATTGTCATGTTTGTACAGTTTTTTACAGTTAACATGTAAATTAAGACTTTTCATCATGTGTAATTCATCAAAACAGGAAACGTCTAGAACAGGGGTGCCCAATCCTGGTCTCGAAGAACCCCTATCCAGCATGTTTTAGATGCTTCCCTCTTCCAACACACCTGATTCAAATGATCAGCTCATCATCAAGCTCTGCAGAAGCCTGATAACGATCCTGATCATTTGAATCAGGTGTGTTGGAAGAGGGAAACATCTAAAACATGCAGGATAGTGGCCCACGAGGACCAGGGTTGGCTACCCCTGTTGTAGTGTGTTTATAGGTCGCTTGTTTTTACATAGAATGTCTCATTTTATGAAAAGAGGAGTGCAAGATTAGATCATG
>OMNN01089935.1:0-13349 GCA_900302755.1 Chromis chromis
ACCCCAAGATGCGCCCCGACCCCCAACCAGAACCGAGCCACCACCCACAGCCAGCCTGCAACACAGCCACACACAGATACGCAGCGACGGGATCAGGGTTCGGCTCTTTATTTGAGACTCAGGATCACACACAAACACACAGGTGGCTTTAGCGCCAAGCACTGTCCGCCTTACAAAGTCCTTCACGATCTCCGTGGGTCGACTTCCAGTGTCACCGCTACTGCCATCTCTTCTCCGCCGTCCCCGCCACCTACTGAACATCAGATATATTTAAAACATGCCCCACACAATCAATCCCTCTGTCCCTAATCAGTCTCAGCTGTGTAGGAGGCGTGGCACTCCATTAACAGCTGTACTTCGTCTCCCTCTCCCCTCGCCGCATCCCACAGATGGTTAAAGAGCTAACAGCACTGTGTGAAAGTGAAGGATTTCACTTAACAAAATGGATGAGCAACAGCAGAGTTGTCCTTGCCTCTATTCCTGAATCTGAAAGAGCAACAGAAGTCAAAGATTTGGATCTTTGTCATGATGCATTACCTGATGAAAGAGTTCTTGCATCAGACTCCAATGTTCTTGGAGTCTGATGCATTCTGAGTCTGATGCATTCAAAGTCAGGATTAATGCAAAACACATGCCACAGACAAGATGTGGCATCCTATCATTTGTGAGTTCAATATATGACCTTCTGGGATTTGTGTGCCCAGTTATCCTCCCATCAAAAATGATCCTGCAGGAACTTTGTGGAAGGAAATTTGCTTGGGATCAAGATATTCCTTCTGAGATGGCTCGCAAAGCACTGTCCTGGCTTGCAGATTTCCTGAAGCTGCCTAGTTTCACTGTCAGCAGGTGTTTGAAACCAATTTGTTTTAGAGCTATCACACAGTGTTGTTTTCGTCAACGATGACAATGACGAAATGATTTCGTTGACGCCCCTTTTTTTCATGACGATAACGAGACGGTGACGAGCTAAACGTGGCTCTTTATTGACGAAAACATGACGAATTGTGTGTCAGTTTTCTTTGACGAGATGAGACTGGACGAAAATGTTAGTGGGTGCGAGTGCGCCGCGGCGCGTTGGCAGCAACGCGCACTGGGCACACTACTGAAAAGCGAAAATAATCTAGTCCGCGGCGCTACTGCTCGGACTAGATTATTTAGATTAGTCTGATGCAAGAACTCTTTCATTAGGTAATGCATCATGACAAAGATCCAAATCTTTGACTTCTGTTGCTCTTTCAGATTCAGGAATAGCCATTTGCAGTGGCGGAGCCCAACTCTGAGTGAGTTCTGGAGCGCCGGCCCACTGGTCACGCCCACCACCTGGCATGCAGCGCACATTCTGCACAACACACCGATCACTAGTCACACACACAGACACGCAATTAAGTTTATTAATTCATCGATGGACCATGACGGCAGTGTCAGCTATAGAGATAAAAGGTTTCTGCCCAACAGCAATGAAGTACAGCAGGGCAGCATTGCATCTCCATCAATGGGAAAGTCTAGGCTAGAGCTCAGTCTGGTGAGGAATCTGGTTATTATGCAAAGTGTTAAGGTTAATGGTTGTTTTATGAAATGCAACACTTGATACAACCTGTCAACCTTGATTCCAATTTCCAATACTTATTGACATAAATTAATTTGTTAAAAGACTAATACTTTTTTTTTAACTAAAGCTGACTAAAACTAGACTAAAACCTTTGAGTTTTCATCGACTGAAACTGGACTAAAACTATCACATATAGAGATGACTAAAACGTGACTAAAACTAATCAGCATTTTCGTCCAAAAGACTAAGACTAAAACTAAGATGGCTGCCAAAAACAACACTGCTATCACATCTGCACAATTGTATCACTTTACGGATGCGAGTGAGAAAGGTTACGGTGTGGTTACCTACCTCCGTGTCATGAATGAAAGGAGTGAAGTCCACTGTTCCTTTCTCATAGGAAAATCCAGAGTTTCCCCATTGAAGCAGACTACGATCCCCAGGCTGGAGTTAACAGCAGCTGCTGTTTCTGGAAAGATGGGCAAACTCATGAAGAAAGAACTACAACTGCCACTGGAAGAATCTTTGTTTTGGTCAGACAGCACTACTGTTTTAAGGTACATTGCCAGTGAATGTCAGATTCAAAAAAATTCGTTGCTAACAGTGTCACTTATCAGAGACAATTCTCAGCCAAGTCAGTGGATGTATGTGAACTCTGAGCTGAACCCAGTTGACCATGCATCATGGGGAATGAACTCAGACATGTTCATTAAGGCTCAAGACTGGATAAAAGGACCAGACTTTCTGACAAAGGAAAAAAAACACTGGCCAACATTACCAGAAATGTCAAAGGAAATACAGCAAGATGTGGAAATCAAAACAACTGTAAGTGTGAATGCTGCTGTTGTGCGTGTAGATCCACTTACCAAGCTCATCGATTATTACTCAGAGTGGCATAGTTTGACAAAGGCAGTGTTCTGGATGTTACGGTTCAGACAACTGCTTCAAAAGCTGAGTGAACAGCACAAGACTTTGTTAACACAGTTCAGTCAGAGTCAGAGTGGTGACAAGAAAAAGTTCAAAGCAACTATTAAAGGGACTTTATTGACTGCTGCAGATGTTGCACAGGGAGAAATGGAGATCATTAAGTTTTGTCAAGGTCAAAGCTTTAGTGATGAAATTGAAACTCTTCAGAAAGGTCACACGCTTAAAAGAACGAGTCACATTGTCAAACTCGATCCTGTAATTCAGGATGGGCATGTTTACAGGCATGTTTTGCTGGCAGGCCAGTTTAGTACCTGTACTCTTTTGCCATGAAGGCATGGTGCTGTAATACATTCACAATGTGACTGGCAATGTCTTCCTGAAATAAGTAAGGCCTTTCATCATGGTCATTTTATTTCCTGTTTCATTTTGACATTCCCTGTCCTTGTGTCTCTTTTGGTTTTAGTTTCTTCCTTTGCATCCCTCCTCTTCTGATTGCCCTTATCAATTTGAGGTGTGACTGATGTGTCACCTCTGTCTTGTCTCCCTAATCAGTTAATAATACTGCGTCTTCCCCATTCTTTTGTCAGTTGCTTTTGTTTGCTACCCTCCAGTTTTGTCTCTGGTTTTTGTCTCAAGTTATTCTCTACATCAGTTCCTAGTTTGTACTTTTTTAAATTATTATTATTCTGTTGTTTCTTATGCCCACATTTTGTATGGTTTAATGACCAGTCGATAGTAACATTGGTTCACTAGCTTTAATGTAGGACCATGAATACAAAACATGTGCGATTATGCTTATCCTGGCACACTTCCTGAGTACCTGTCACATCGCGCATGCTCAGAACCAGCAATACTTTGTTAACTAGTCACTATTGTGCTCATTACATTACACCTTCCCTCCTTTGAGTAACTTAGCATGCCTTTAGGAAATAAACTGAATTTGAGAAATATATAAACTCAGACAAGTGTTAAACTTATGTCTTCCTTAACAGGCTAGCTAACACAACTGAATACTAATATTGGCTCTTATTCTGAACACTCCAAATTGCGTCAGTCCACGCAAGGTTTAACAGTCAAAGTTTTTTTTTTTAAACACATAACAAACAAACATGGCCTGAACTAGGCTCCCGGGTCGACTACCGGTCACCTACATAGATGCCGAGGATTATTCTCCCTCACAGGCAATCTATACACTAGCTAGAAAGTCTTTCAAGTAACAAAGTCACTCAGGTGAGATGGCTTCTTGATGACTCTGCCTCTCGATGTGGTGATGACATCTGGCAATGGTCTTGTCCTCTCTTCTTGTCGATGTCTTCTGTCTGTCACCGTCTCACTTGTTTGGACTGTTTCCTTGCACTGTTCCTCTTCCCTCACAAGCTCTGACTGGGAAAAAGGGGAGTTTAGCAGACACAGATGCCTTCTGTTCCTGCAAAGAACACTATTGCCATTTGTGGTGTGGATGACATAGGATATTGGAGTGCTGTATCTCTGCAGAATGGTAGCAGTCGTGGTTCATCCTTTCTGGTTGTCAAGTCTGACGGCAACTGAATCACCAGGCTTGAGATGAGGCAGCATGCGGACAGCGTGATGTCTGTCGTAGTGGCGGCCTTTGCTCTGGAGTCTGCAGCTTTCACAATGGCAAAGTCTGGCCACTTGGGGAGAAGCTTATCTTCAAGTATGGGAACGGGCATCCGTAACTGATGTCCTAGCATTAGTTGGGCAGGGCTGTATCCTGTTGCCTGAATTGGGGAGGCTCTATAGCTGAGGAGAGCTAGTGAAGTGTCCTGTTTCAGAATATGCTTTGCAGTTCTCAGGGCTCTCTCAGCTTCGCCGTCAGTTTCTCAACTCCGGTACAGGAGTTGGCATCAGTGGTTCTTTTTGTTGAGTTGGTTTTGTTGTTTGGCAATATTCACACCACTTTATCCAGTCCTGCAGGGCTTGTCCGATGCCCAGCCACCACACACTCTGCTTGGCCCATTTGCGGCACTTTCCAATGCCCATGTGTCCATCATGTATACGGTTAATAATCTCTAACCGTAGGCGTTTGGGAATAACAATCCTGTCGCCATAAAGGAGTAAGTTGGAGCTTGTCGTGAGGGAGTCTTTGTTTGTCTTGTTCTGCATTTTTCAATGTTGAGTTTTAGCCCAGCATCCTTGAGTGTTTGTAGCACTTGCTGTAGGCGTCATTTATTTTTGGCTTTTCACCTTTATTTGATAGGACAGTGGATAGAGTCGGAAACAGGAGAGAGTAGGGAAGGACATGCGGTAAATGCCCGAGGTCGGACTCGAACCCGGGTCAGCCGCTACGTCTCTGCATGTGGGTCACGCAACACAACCATTAGGCTATCGGGACGCCCCTTTTGTTTTTGTTGTTGAATTGCTCTTCAGTGCAGTTCCACGTATTGAAAGTGAGGTTCCTAAACAGTTTTTAACTTGGTTTTCTGAAACCTGCCCCGTAAGTGAAACCTCATCTGTTGAGCTCTTTGCCAGCAGGATGCCAGCAGTCAGCTGCTAAAATCTTCTCTTACGCTGCGCTCATGCAGTCACTTATCCCTCACTGTTGACAGCTTTCTTTATACAGATTTAGTAGAAACATGTCACAGCAACCAGCTCTTCACAGAAGTACAATGTTGTTGTCCTCTGATCTCTCATATTTAGTCTGTCTTATCCTTTTCTGTCATTTTCCAGTTGCACAGGGGGTGTGCCTACGTTCCCACAGCCCTATGTTCCCACATTTCTAAGATTTTTTTTTTTTTTTTTTAGAAATAATCGTTTTCTAAACAGGGTTTTTGTGTAAATAAGAGGCCAAACCGCATGGAAATATCTGCATTTTCCCTTCGTGTAAATGGGGTCTTAGAAATATGAGACATGTAAGACCATAGAGCTGACCCCGTTGCATAGAGGCTTGTTAGGCAGAGGTTCTTCATTTTTTTTGGTGGTTCTCTAAAGGAAGAAAAGGAATGCTGAGCATTAAGTGCAGCCACCACTCTCTAGCTCTGATAGTAAGAGTAAATTGGCTATGGAATATGCCCCGCTGCTACTTTTAAGTCCTTTATGCGTTGGTAGCAAGAAAACAAATGCAGCTTGTTGCCACGGTAGCTATGGTAACTGCTGGTTAGCACAGCCTCAGGGGAGGCCGAAAATGCAGAGTAGCCAGAGTGTGTTTGTGTTTGTGTTTGTGGTGCACGCTCGTGCCTGTCCGCGTGTTGTTGTTTCCGTGGAGACATCTCCTCTCAGATTCCGTGGTTTGCCATCATCTTATCAATCCAGTGTGCCCATGTTGTACGGTGTTACTCCCACGGGTGTGACTTGCTGTTTGCACTTCACTCTTAGCAGCTCGCCCACCAGGCTAGCCTGAGCTTGTTTCACTCAGCTGCCCTTTGTCTTTGGCCATCACACAGCTGTGGGAATACGGAGATGTGCACGCATTTGGCAGCTAGGGTGAGGCTCTTTTCAAGGTTGAGATGGTGCAGTTAGGGTTTAAAGGACATACAGGTTACCCTCCTTTAAGGATTTAGAGCCACAGATAAACATAAGAAAACCCCACAAACATCCATTTGATAAGAATCTATCTTGGATGTCTTGATATTGTAGAACTGTTCATTTGACGATGAGTGATGAGCTGTGTTCACGCAGTGTGAAAGAAGACAACTCCCAGTATCACAGATCATCCAGGATTCTCACTGTAAATTCACTCACATTTTTAAATCCTTGTGTTTACATAGTGGGAGGGTTAGGGTTAGTGCAGGTTTGAACTACTGGGATTCAAACTCTCACACTGTCTGTTGTGCCTGTCACTGGTTTGCCCCTCTTCAGTTCCGGCTTGTCTTCCTGCCACATGACCCTAACCTGGTAGGTGTCTGCCTCTAGTATCTCACAAAGTTGGTGATGGAGAGTAAATCCAGATCCAGGCTCCATCCTGTCTGAACACTATTGGGTGATGTCAGACACAGTGTCCATGTTTTACTGCTGTCATCTGATTTACACTGCCAAAACCAAAATAACCCCAACATACCACCACTGCCAAACTGTAGAAACAAACCTCTACAAAGTCTGGCTTTAGCCGTCTGACTTAAAGTGGGGCCACGCTCTTGATGCTACCCGTCCTGCAGGCTTAAGCAGTACTCAACTGAATGGTCGCAGCCGCCTGGCCTGCCTCTGTGTGTTTTGGCCAGCGGCGTGTGTTGGCCTGTCTCCAGCACGTTGCCTGTCTGCCTACTCCAGATCCATATGCTGAATTATTGATAAACCTGTGGTCACAGAAAGACAGAGAGAGAGAGGACGGCAGAGGGAGAAAGCGATAGAGACCCAGAGGGAAGGGAAATTACACTGAGGAGAAGTAGGTGCACTCGGAGGGGAGGCAGGGTGCCGAGGAGGAAGAGGGAGAGATAGAGACGTTAGGAGGCAGTAAGAGAGAGGGAGAGAGGAGAGGGGAGAGAGACAGATTAAAGAAATAAGAGCCTCCCTCACTGAACTCAACACGGATCAGCAACACCAGATACTTTTATTTATTCAGACGTTGCTGTGCATGTGAACAAGGGCCTCTCTCTGCCTTGGCTACCACAGGAACACACTGTGCTGCCTGCCTGGCTTTACCTCCAGCACCCAGCTGTACTGTCCCATTACAGCCATGGGAGACCGACACCGGTAGAGACACTGGAGGGGTGGTGCTGGGGCCCTGCAAGAGAGAGGATTTGCAATTAGAGAAGTTAAAACTGCAGCCAGGAGAGAGTCTGTTCCATATTTCTGCATGTCTCCTTGATTTTTTAGCCTGTGGTTAAAGTTGCCAGAAAGAGGGGGGCTCCAGTTTGTTTTTCAAGTGAGTGGGATTTAAAACCCATTTGAGGATGTTGTGCCTTCCATGAGCATCAGATCACCTCCTACATAGTGTATCAGCAAGCGTGCTAGCTGGTGTTAATTGTGTCACCACAGATCTCCTCTGGATTGGGTATCGTGCTCCTTAGAGTTGCGTGATGTAGGATCATGGTATAGTATCCATGTTGGAGGCTGCAGCAGGCTACACAGGCCTGGGTAACCATCCATTCACTGTAAAGACGTCTAGATGCATTGTATAGGCCAGTGGTTCTCAACTGGTCCAGCCTCAGGACCCACTATGTCTCTATTGATAATGGTCGTGACCCAAATTTTTGAAGTTTGCTGTTCCTGTTAACAAATGAAGGTTTATCTGGGTGTAGTCTCAAAGCATTTTGATACAGCTTGGCAACATTTTGGCTTATTTTTTGCTCATTTTGGTATATTTGGACACTTTTGCCAAGTTTTGGGCATATTTTGGTCCATTTTGACAGATTCTGAGCACATTTTGGTATATTTTTGGCACGTTTTAGCATAAATTTCTGGCAGAGCCAAATCTAGAGGTTAATAGTGGGTAACTACTGGTGTCACCACCACTAAATATCCTGCTATTGAAAGCAAACCCTCTAAAAATGGCTTCGCGACCCACTTTTGGGTCCCGACCCACCAGTTGAGAACCACTGGTATAGGCCATAATGTAGGGCCTCTTATGTCACTGCGCCCTAGATAGACACACATGGCACACCTGTTCTTTCTGTTGTAGTAGTTTTTTATGTTAAATGTTTTCTTCCTCATTCCTTACTGAAAGTCTAAGGACGAAGGATGTTGTATGCTGCACAGACTGTAAAGCCTCTTGAGGCAAATCTATGATCTGTACTGAGCTGTAAATGAAACAGTTTTGACTATTGGAATGGACTTTGTAAGTATGATTTGAAAAGTGCTATGTAGATAACATGTTTAGTTTGAATTAGCCCCAACACCACACCCAGCATTAAAGGAAAACATGCTCACAAATGTATATCTTTAAAACATAACAGAGCATTTCATACAGTGATTTAACACAGATGTGATGTAAAGAGATGATCCCCTGTTCACTAAAGAGAGTTACAGCTATGAGTTCAAGCCAGAATCATACCATAAACCTCACATTAAATCCACCATCAAAGCTCCAGGTTGTAGAGCATTGTTTAGGCTTCTGGTGGTTTTACAACAACATTGATTTTGGGGGCAAGTTTTTTTTTTTTTTTTTTTTTTACCCAGTGTTGGAGCAATTCAAAACTTTGTTTAATGTCATTGTTACACTGAGAACAATTGTCTCATCAGACAGAATCACAGCATCTGTCTGAGGCCAGGAGCAATATCAGCTCATATCAGCAAAGTGCAGATTTCTCTCAGCTTTTAAAATGAGGAGCGTGTAATCCAAAAGGTGTGGCTGTTTGAAATAAGAAAGACATGGATAGCAGTGCATGTGGATGTGTGTACTGCTGTCTCATACCGTGTTTTTTCTCATAAACCTACTGCCAGGCTCAGAAATGGTCAAACATTCACACACAGTTGCTTTGAAGTTTAAAACTGTTCCACTATTTTTGTAGGTTAATAAACTGGTAGCATTTCACATTAGTTTGCACTTACTATTGTGTTATGTACCGTGTTCACAAGCTTATTGCTGCCTGTAAATGTGGAAAAATACTGAAAACACTGTAACGTGCTTTAAAAACAGTTGCAGTAATGTAAAGGAAATGTGATTTGTAGTTTAAAAATGTGACAAAATGCTGATATAATACTGTAAAAGACACGTGGACAATGAGTGAGTCTGTGTTTGGTGTTTGGTAATGTACAGTACAGTAATTCTACCATATATCAGACTTTTGTATAGTTGTTTTAGTATCATACCAAAAAGGTTGATCTTTTAAAGTGAATGATGCACATTTTTTAATAATTTTGTCTCTTTAAAACTAAATTAATACTTCGTGAAGCAAGGATAACTGACGCCCTGACTGCTGCCTACATTGTTGCTGTGGTGTAAGTATTGATTTGATTGTTGCTGATGAACTAATACAGAGCTCGTGTCTCTTTGCTGTGTCTGCAGTCGATGCAGTCTTCCAGAGGCTCTCCCTCCTTGAGGCTGAAAAACCAGCAGCAGCAGCAGCAGCAGCAGCATGTCTCGCGTCTCGTCCACCGCCAAGCGCTACGCTGGCCCCTCCTACACCAGCCACTACAGCTCCTACAGCTCCTCCCTGACCCCGGGCCTTAGCTCCTACAGTGAGCGGGACAGGCTGTCCTCCTACAAGTCCCCCACCTCCTCCTCTTCCTCAGGTTACTCTTCCTCCAGCTATCTGAGCAGCTCTGCCGTCCGCAGCCGCAACTACAGCACCTCCTCGGACCCCGACCGCGACCGGGGTCGAACCATCCCACGCACCGACATCCTCGGAAGCAGCAGCAGCAGCCGCCGGAGTGAGAGCCTCAGCAGAACCCCCGTCAAGACCTACGGAGGGTCGGGGCTGAGTGGGGGGTCAACCTACACTGGCTACAGTTCCTACTCTTCATCCTCGGCCCAGTCCAGCTACCTCTCCTCTTCACCGGTGGCCTCCAGCATCTCGCTCAACCGACGAAAATCTGTATCCCAGAGTGACTTGAGCAGAGACCTGGCCTCTCTGGGTCTCAGCGATGCCTCCTCCTCCACCCCGTCTTCTTCCACCAGTGCCCTGCGGAGCTACCGCAGTCGGACCAGCGATGTGGCTGACTCATATGGCAGTAGTTCCCGCCCGAGCTACTCAGGCCTGTCGCGGAGCTCTACTCAGGAGGCCCTCTCGCGGAGCTCCACCCAGGAGGCCTTTAGCAGCAGCAGCAGCAGCAGCAGAGCATTCAGCTCTTCGACATGGGAGCCGAGCAGTAACGGGCTTTCCAACTCCCCCACCAGGGACTCCACGGTAAGACAAACTCCTCTGTTCTTGTTCTGCTTTTATTGGGGAGGTACTGCCCCAGAGAGGATCAAGAGCCAGGAGCTGAGTAAGGCCGAATGGGATCAAAACTGCAGTCGTCACCACAGAGGCACACTGGGTTCATTTCATTAAGTCCACACATGGTAGAGCCCCACAGTGCTTTATTGCTGCTACTGCTTTTTACCAAATGGGGGCACTATTGCTCAAATTAATGACAATGGACTTAAGTCCTGGTTTACAATGTTACATGTTACACTCTGCCACATTCTTTGGTAGACTGTCTGAGCTGTTCAGTTAAAATCAAAATTACAATATGCTTATTTTTCCTACCATAAAAAGAAACAGTCCTATAATTTGCAAACCAGAGGTCATTATTCCAGTGTGTGTAAGCAGTTCCATGGTTATGTGACAAATGAGCTCTTAGCATGGTTATCTGACCCCTTCCAACCCAGCAATTAGCTAGCTTATACCTCTGTGAGGGTGCTGCTCGGCTATGATGAGCTGGGTCTGCAGGTCACTAGCCTCATCTCTAAGATCAGTATTAATGGACCAGAGTTTCCTCTATGCAGGTCAGAAAGCACAGCTGACCCACTTCCCCTCTGGATTAGCCCCAATAACTGCTTACATGAGTGGAGGAGGGAGGGAATTGGACGGTGGCAAGGAGGAAGAGTGGGAAAGAGAATTAGAGACAATTTGTGACCAATATTTATTCATTATAACATTAATATATACGCTTTTAAAATATATCATCTCCAAACACAAAATCCAACACACATTTAATTCAGTGTGAGTTCTGTTGCTCATCATGTTCATTGCTCGACAACCTTAATGTTTATTAGTTAAAACTAAATATTTGTCAAAGGCTCTAAAATAAGAATCATAGTAATGTGCCAGTGCTATTTTATGGAGAGCATATAGTTATTAGATCACACCTCTCCTTGTTATATTATTATGTCTATACCTTATATCATTCTAAGTTGAATATTTGAGGGGTTAATATTGTTGTGCTTTATTATTATTTTGTAATATGCCATTATTTTGTGGCAATACAACTAGACAAAACAATGAATCAGATATTGTTAGCCTCATAGCATAGTTGCTTAAGTCATATTTAAAGGTCTTAAGAAAAGCCATCTATGTATAGCGCCAAAAATGCCTAAGCCAAAGAGATGACTTTGGCAGATAGTGATATTGGAATGTACCAAGCATTCTGATAGGCTGAGGACATCGGCTATAATGTACGGTCAATCAACAGCGTTAGGAAAGTAGAGTTAGGCAGGTATGTCTTTGTCCAGCCAATACCAGCTGTTTCTCTGAAAAATAAAACGAATACACAAGTTTAGTGCTCAATAGATATTAGGAATTTCAGCACACTAATGAAACATAGCTTCTTCATTTAAAACAATACATCCACTCAGGTGTTTTCACTTATTCTGGCTGATCAGATCTGCTCAGATTAAAAATGGAGCCTGTAGCCAGAACTAAAGTACAAGGACAGTGTTTGACATTCCACTGAACCATGGACCATGTGCTAATGTCCACATATCAATATTAGTTTGGCCAACATGCTAATATCAAAATGTCTTAGTCAATAAAAGAGATTCACTAGTAAGTGGGAGGCAGCACAGCAGAAGTTACCCTGTCCCTGCAGTGGATCTATCAAGCCTGAACTTGACTTTTATTCTCATTAACCAATAAAGTCATCAACACCTGTCCATCACACATGTACTGAGAGGTCTGTGGTTTTAACTGGATGTCACCAGCTGGACTATTTGTACTGTTAATGAGCCAAAGGCCTCTGTTACTCCGAGCACAGCTAATCACCCTTTTCCCTCAGGGCTGGGTGTCTGCACTGGCAACACACTCTGCAAAAGGTCCTGAGTTTGGTGTCGTGTTATGTTTACATAATGGTAATGTGTGATAGTGTCGGTTAAAGAGAAACTATGCTGCTTTTGCTCAACACCAACTACTATGTCCACAAATGAAAATCATGGGATCATGTTAAGAGAGAAGTATGACAGTCAGTGAAATGACTCTGTCCTACGAGAAGATCAATGTAAGGTCTGCTAGCATTAGTTAACACATCGTGAGGCCTTGTGTATTAAACTGAGAAATAATTCATTTGTAATGGTAAAGGGTGGAATGTGTCACATCTTCTTTAGAAATGACATAATCACACTTTAATAGATTACCTGATTAATGTCAACAACTATATTGTCACTTTACTAATATAATTACCACCTTATCATCACTATTTAACTTGAGGTCATGGGCTGAGAGCAGCTGCCAGGCACCCAACTCCAGGAAGTAACTGGGGCCAACTGAGAAACAGCATCCTCTTAAAATGAGGACCACCAGCTACATGTGTATTTAATGATACTAATCTTCTTCTCTAACACTTGAGAAGAACATAAAGATATATTTTCAAAATGTCAGACTTTTGTTTTTAGTAAAAAATAACTGGACAGTAGTCAATGAGAAAAACAACGTATTGATAAGAACAGTAATCAATAGTTTTCAATACAATGTTACAATGTTACAATTTCATTTGGCAGACGCTTTTCTCCAAAGCATCATCATCATGCAAGGCTGATAGCAACATCAGCATCACTAAGTGCGTAAATATTCATAAAAGAGCTGGGTCTTTAGCTTTTTCTTAAAAGTAGAGAGGGACTCTGCAGATCGGATTGAGCCTGGTAACTCATTCCACCACCGGGGGACGACAGAGGAGAAGAGTCTAGCACGTGAGTTAGAGCTCTGTTGAGAGGGCGGGACCAGGCGCCTTTCATTGGCAGAGCGTAGTGGGCGAAGTGGAGTGTATACCTGGATGAGGGAGTCCAGGTATACAGGAGCAGATTTAGTTACTGATTTGTATACTTATACAATACTTACTCAATAGAGTAAGTATTGCTGCAAACCTACTTTGTTAAGTGTTACTGTGTAAGGGGACCATCATGATGGTCCCCTTACACAGTAACACTTAACTTACTTATTAACAAACAGAACTTTGAGCAAAAAAAAAAGGCACGTGTCAGATGTGTGTGTTTTGGCCTGTGAAAGTATGTGTAAGTAAATACGGTATATTATATGCGTGACATTTACTCACCCCTGATGAAACG
>OMNN01089948.1:0-40179 GCA_900302755.1 Chromis chromis
CCACCCATATCACAGGCTCTTCCAGCTTGTCAACTTTCAAACATCTGCAACCCTGATACCAGAGAACGCATCTCTGGAAACAATTAGGATTATACTGGAAATAAGCAGAGATAAGAAGCATAACACTAACAGTATGAGGCAATACAGAAAATAAGTGTGTGTGTGTGCATCAGGCCCCAATACCTAACTACATGACACTCATCAGGAAGGTAGCTAACCCCTACTATTAAACAAACCTGACATACCTGACTAAAAATAAGTATTAACAAAATTAACAAATTGAACTAAACTGAACAAAACAGAACTAGGTGAAAGCCAATGCCCTTGAATACTGTTTGTCTAAGAATTTGTTTTTGTTGATGTATTTTTGTCTTTTTATTAAATATTCCGACAGCAACGTATGCTAGACTGACATCCTGTTTGCACTCATCATTTGTCTTTTTTTTTCCAATGCTCCACCCTGAAGACCACACACCTAATGTCTGACCTCGGTCCAGTGATCTCTGACCTCACTTTTCGTCTGTGGATCTGTCCACTCCTCTTCTCCAGTAATCCTCGAGCCTTTCAGTGAAGACCTCAATTTAACCTGTGGCACCCATGTGCTAAATTGAGTGTAAAGCTGTCAGACTCGTACTCATATTTTATTTCACAAAAACACACATCTGTCCCTTTTCATTTGGACCCTCTTCAAATGTATACTCTTCATTAAAAGCCTATTAAAAGCGAGCTAAATTCTTCTGTCTGGTCTTGGAAAATCTGTGGCATAATCTGCCCCCTGCAGACCTGAACAATTACATTCGTGGCTTCCTGGCAGTCGTTCCTTTAATCATGAGCACAATCTGAAAAACACCCTCTGACACTGCTGATGTTCCTGTCATTTTCTCACAGACACAAGAAAACTGACGCAGACGTTTCCCGAAAACAAATCCCCGCCTGTATACGATCAGTGATTCAGCAGTGTCTGCAGTGGGTCACTGCACCTGGTAGGAATGTCCCACACACCTGTAAATTGTTTGGACACAAGTGTTTGCCATCTGTGTTATCTCACACCCAGTGAGTCACTATGAGCTTCTTTATGCTGTACTAATCTCACAATGGCATCGTGAGTTGTACGGACAGTGCTGCATATTCTCACGTCCAGTCAGAGGTAACACAGAGTGCTGTCAGATGATATCTTTGCAGTGACAGTAAGTGAATGTGTCAGTATGTTATGACTGAAGTTTCTTGTGTCAGTAGGAGTTTTAATGGGAGTTCCACTGAAATCATCTATGGTGGTTTGTCCTCCTACCGAATGAGGTCTTGAGTGATAAATAGCCAAGGGTCCGTTCAGTTACTGACCCGAGGTCAGTACTTGACGATCCCTTGGCCAGGCCTGTAAATGAGACTTCTCAGTAGCCATCCTTTGCTTCTGTCAGGCCTGCTCTGATTTAACACTTTCTGTGGGTGTTCTGCACCCTGAGGTCAGAACAAAGAAAGGATGGTCTGGCAGAACAACAACTCCATAGTCCCACCAAACTGCTGGAGCCAGCCAAGATACTGATAGCTCATTTTTTCCCAGTAAAGAAGAGTTTCAACACATAATCAGATGATCGTGAGTCAAACTCTGTTGTGAATGAGTGTAATAACTTGGCATTACCAACAAAAACAACTCCTGTTAGCAAACAGAGCACTGTCCAAACAGAAAAGGATTACTTTTCAAATGAATTTCATGCTAACAGCTTAAATGCCCTACACTGGCTTTCACATTAAAACCTTTTAAATGCTTTTTCGCCACACACATATCAAGCAAAAGTGAGAGTGTGACCATCCCAGAACATTTATAAAAGGTGTGACTGTTTTGTGCCTTCCCAGACATCATCCGGGTTAATTGCATTATTACACAAGCTTGATAAGGGTGTTGGATTGGAGTAAACAGAGGCTTAGCATTGTCCCTCCCAGGCCCAGCACTACACACACTGATGATTACCTCTCAAGTTTTTTTCAAGGGGCATTTCCATATAGAACCACTTTATCTACAAAACAAGTCAGACATTTATCTTCCCAGATCATGCAATCAAGTTTGCAGACAAACTTTTTCGAACCTAGGCCACATTTGACTAAAAATAAGTATTAACAAAATTAACAAATTGAACTAAACTGATAGCTGAAAGCCAAGGAAGGCAAGAAACCCTTGAATACTATTTGTCTAAGAATTTGTTTTTGTTGATGTATTTTTGTCTTTTTATTAAATATTCCGACAGCAATGTATGCTAGACTGACACCCTGTTTGCACTTATCATTTGTCTTTTTTTCCCCCATACCTAGCAAAAGTGAGAGTGTGACCATCCCAGAACATTTATAAAACATTAGGTGTAACTGTCTTGTGCCTTCCCAGACATCATCCGGGTTAATTGCATTATTACACGAGCTTGATAAGGGTGTTGGATTGGAGTAAACAGAGGCTTAGCTTTGTCCCTCCCAAGCCCAGCACTACACACACTGATGATTACCTCTCAAGTTTTTGTCAAGGTGCATTTCCATATAGAACCAGTTTATCTACAAAACAAGTCAGATATTTATCTTCCCAGATGATGCAATCAAGTTTGGTCTACATGTAAACATTTAAGAGACTAATTTAAGAGATTTCCCAAAGGAAGCAGACAGGTTTGACTGGATTTTCACTTAGATTTTATGTTATTTTCTTTTTATTCAGCAGCAACAGTTTAAACTAAACTAAGAGCTCTGATTATAAGGACAGCTGTGAAAATGTTCCTAGTAAATAAGGAATTGATTGTTAACACTTTGATGAAACCTGAAGCCATTCATACTATAATAATATTTACGGGAACAAACCGTGATCTGTCCCTTGAAGGATCAGAGATTAGCATGTAGCTGGGAGGGGAACTATTCATGGTTGGTGATGACTATCAGGGTAATGACTGACAAAAATACTTGATATTGGGCCAGAATCTCTGAGGTAAGTCCTAGCTGGCATAGCAGCCTGCCAAAACTTCTGACAAAGGACGGGATAATGTCTCACATCTAACATTTCAGTCAGGTGGGAATTTTCCCTTCTTTTATATTTTAAAATCATTAAAAAATCATTTGAGAAATATGGAGTTCAAAGTAACATTAACCTCAACAGGAGTTAGTTAAAGAAATTCAAAGTCCTCTGTAACCTGAGAAGTGATAATGGTTAGTTGTAGCCACTCGTTTATAATGGTCCAACAAAAATTCTCAGAAGTCAAAAGGTTATCATCAGAACATGGGTGGTTTTTCCAACACGATGACCACATTGGTTTTAGCTGGAATGAATGCATCATTGACAGCTGACATGTAGTGACATTGAAGTCCTCCCAAGAAACAAGAGCAAAAAAAAATACACCTTATAATCTCCCCGTTATGTCGTCATTAGGCCTTGTGAAACAAAGGGCAGGTCCTCTGGGAGGTATTTCTCATTATTTCTGAGTGAGATGGGAAAATAGATACCAATGTCATATCTGTGTGTTAAGGAGCTGGAGTGGAGCCATGGCTAGCTTAGCAATTAGCATAAATGGCTGGATCAAATTCTCCAAAGTTCATATTCCAGTCAACTCGGGCGAAGGCAGGGGATACCCTAGACTGGACAACAGTCTATCACAGGGGCTACACATAGAGACAGACAACCAAGCACACTCTCACTCACTCTCAGAATGTTCTTGGACTGTGGGAGGAAGCCGGAGAAGCCGGTGAAAACCCACGCTGCAAACTCCACACAGAAAGAGCGTCCAAACTGGGACGCGAAACGAGGATCTTCTAGCTGTGAGGCGACAGTGCTAACAACCGAGCCACCGTGCAGCCCCATGTCAATCTTATTATTCTAATTTTTCTGAGAATGTTATGTCTTTGTTGTGTCACATTACATGGGAAAGCACTGAGACTAAAGCTAATCTCCATCATTCATCTTACAAACACATAGGAGTTTGAAACTTGACACAGCTCAAAGCCCTTATCATCCCTGTACCTTAATCTTTGTTTTCTCTGCCGGGTGTGGCAGCCATCAGGACCAGACAAGACACGGGAGTCATCACTACCTCTGATAGACAAAACCAAAACCCTGAAACTGGCTGCTCATGAAAAGACCCTGTGCGGCTCCGGCTGTTTTTGCCTGTTTACTGACTTTGGATAAAAGATTCAGGATGTCTGATATCTATCTGCTTATCAAAAGTGAAAACTTAAAACCATAAAAACAGTCTGGAATGCATTTGTATAGTCGTTATGATACTACTTGTTTTGAGGCAACCTCTTATGAAGCCACTTTATTGCTATGCTTAGAATGAATCCCGTGTTGTTTGCCTTCTCAATGACAGTACAAGAGTTGTTTTGATTTCATCAAGAGGTCTTTATACTTTAATATCCTGCTGCATGTTCCTTCCTGAAAAATAAACACAAAAACGTGGGGCAATGATGAGACAAAACATCTAAACCATTAGGGAGGAATATCTGAGAACAAGTAGATGCTGTTTTAGAACACTGGGGGAAGGAAGACAGACTTCCAAATAACACTTTTTGTTGCTCAGTGGTTTGCACATTGGAAAACAGAATTTGAAAATTACAAAAAACACATGCTTTCGTGCTTTTCTAACCTTCATATAACCAAAAAAAAGAACATATAAAACTGTGAAGAAACCAAAAAGATGGATTCGTGTCCTTGTTACAAGCCAGTACCAAGTAGTGGAATGTGTGCGGAATGTGCTTGTGTTAAAAACCTGCAGGGGGGCCCTGAAATATGTTTACTGGTGTAGAAAAGTCATTGTTT
Organism: Chromis chromis; assembly: GCA_900302755.1. Taxonomy (NCBI): domain Eukaryota; kingdom Metazoa; phylum Chordata; class Actinopteri; family Pomacentridae; genus Chromis; species Chromis chromis. The sequence goes on from OMNN01089948.1 coordinate 4,778, forward strand.
CTACGTATCTACTAAGCAGACTGTGGAATTGTTCCTTTGTTTGACCACATCCTTTATGGGAGGGGGGCAATCAGACATACATCCGGCTATGCAGGACAGATAACAAACTGTACTGCACAGAACATCTGGAGCTATCTAACACCTCAAAAAGTTTTTTTATTTATTACCAACAAACAAGGCTTTGATCATACTATTGTGTGCGGACCATTTTAAATGTGTCCTGTATTATTCTATTCATGCTGTGCAGAAATGACTGGACACCAATGGACAGAAACCATTTGATGTAAGTGCAAATGTTTAATTCCCACAAGATTAGATACTTTCAAATCTTGTGCTCTGTCCAGCAACAAGACTATAGTATCCTAATGATTAAAATAACACCGTCCCCAAATGACTACCATCAAAAGACACATCCTGCTCCTCCAGCTTCAGCATGACCTGATCTCACCCACCCACAATGACTTGGAAGCACTGATGAAATGATTTGACTGAAGTCAAAGTGATGATAGTGTCTGACTAATATGTCACAGATATGTTATAGATTGTGACATATTTGTGCAACTTTTTTTCACTTTTATTGTAATTATTTAATACTTGTCCCATCTGCAGCAAGTGTCAACACAAACCCAGCATCACACACCAGGTTCATCTTATTTTATCTTTACCCGACGACACATTCATTTATTATATGTGTAGCCGTGTCATTGCACAGAAAAACTATAAAAGAAGAATTTGGCTTTAGTCTCAGGGGGTCTTAAGGGGAGAAATAAGTCGCTAAAACGTTCCTAGACTTTACTGTCCTATCGGTAAAGTCCAAATATTACTTTGTTTCATTCCTGTCTAATAAAAAATGTCTATTTTTATTTCTTAAATTTTCCCAAATCTCTAAGTTATTGAATTTCACCAAGTCTTCAAAATGTACCAACTTAGGAAGGTTGAGAAGGATAAAGGCATGCTCTGAGCAGTCCTGCGGTTTGGGCCGGTGGAAAAGAGGGAGGGGACAGGGTGAGGGGGAGTGGTCTGAGGGAGGGACCTGAGGGCCCACAAGGTTTATATAGTTAAACGGCTTCCCCTCTCCTCCTGCCTTGTGTCTGTGAGCTCCAATTTCTGCCTGCCCAGCCTGTGCCTCTCTCTCTTACTCACAGTCTCTCACTGAGTCTCACACTCTACAGCTACAATGAAAACCTCCAGGCAATCTGCATTCTCTGTGCGCTCCTCTACAACTAGTAGCAGGGCTCCCGCTCTATCAATGACCCGTACCTCTACACCTGTTTACAGGGCCGCCACTATTCATGGTGGGGGCATGGGGGAGCGCATCAGCATCGCTTCCCACAACCGCATGGGGTTGGGATCCGCGATGGGAATGGGCTCCGGAATGGGGGGCTTCTCCAGCAGCGTCCAGGTGAGTGCCAGTGGGAACAGCGGCGACATCATGGGCAATGAGAAGTTTGCCATGCAGAACCTGAATGACCGCCTGGCCAGCTACCTGGAGACAGTGAGGAACCTGGAGCAGGCCAACCACAAGCTGGAGCTTAAGATCAAGGAGGCCCTGGAGAAGAGCGGACCAGACTTCAGAGACTACAGCAAGTACCAGGTTATCCTGGATGACCTGAGGAAGAAGGTGAGGAGGGGGATGGGGGAGGATGGCGTGGGCAGACCAGGGGAATGTGCATGTGTTGATGTATTAAGTGTTGAACAAAAGCATATGTGGAGGAAATTTGATGGAAGGAGAGAATGAAGGATGTGTGACCTGAAAGAGGAAAACCAGGAAGAAATGTTATGAAATGCTAAATGTTTTGAGAAGATTTGATGCAAGTGTGACTGAGACATGACCAAGGAACAATACCTGAATACTTGAAGGTACTTTACATTGGAAATGTGTTCCAATTAATACATTGCTCAACTCCTCACCGAAATAAAACCTTGTTAGGGCTCAGGGTTACACACTGTCTGTAAATTCCTAAAAGTGGGGGTTCCTGCTGGTTCTTGGCACAGAGCCCGCTGCTACTCTGTGGGCCGGGGGGCGAGGGCTGGACCGGAAGCAGTATGGAGGAGGCATGTCAGAGCATCAGGGGTCACAGAGACAGGAAAACAGAGTGAAACATAAATTAGGAGAGTCCAGGGACATTACAGACCAAAGGGTCAACCTGCAGGCCCATTCATCATGACTTTAACCACCGTTTTCCTCTTTGTTTAGTGTTGCTATTTGGAAAATGGGACTGAACATACAGTATAATTACTCCTAATGTGTACACATACAATACAGGAACTTGATTCACTCAACATGGAGCTTGTTATGTTTTGTATTTTATTATATATATTATTTTTACACCTCCCACACATATACCCTCTACAGTTAATTTGCACAAAGGGGTTTAAGAACTGAAAGTAAATGAATACACTTCACAATCAGAAAACATGTTAATTATTAATTACAAGTTTTGTCCCAGTGAGTGCCACAGGAAAAAATAGTATTAGAATCACTGAAAGAGAAGTTCTGCCATTCTTTATTCAAACTGCATTTTCCTTCTCAGAAAATTAAGTCAAGAGTCCAAATGGAACATTCCAGTAGGAGAGACACTTAATTACTATGTCTCTATGGTAGCAGTTCAGCATGGGAAAGCTGTTATTTTTTTGCATGTTCTCACTGTGGGAAAAATGTGCAACAAAGAGCATGTTATTTTCTAATCTTTTTTTTCCCCCTTGTCAGAGCAGCAGATAGAAACATCAAGGTCAGCAAATCCTTATTTGAAATAAGGTCACGGCTGAAACTGGAGGCAGAAAAAACAAACAAAAAAAGTAGAAAAGGGAGTTTGAAATGTATTTCCTGAAAGCTTATCATTCTCCAAACATTACATAAGAACAAATACACTTTGAAATTAGGTTTTGTTTATTCTACTAACAGCCGAGGACCTTAGTTTATCCAAACAACCCATGGTCAAAACAGTAAGATTTTTCTTCTAGTGTGAGGCAAAAAAATCACTCAAATGGCGCCCTCTGCCCCAGCCCCCATCTGAGAAAACACAGACTCTCACGGCAACATTAAAACAGACCAATCAAGTAAAGCACGCAAAGTCAAGTACCCAAGCACACACATGCACTCACAATCACATGACCAAGCACCCATCCACACCCAAACCGCCACCACCACCATCACCACCATCCTCATGCAAATCACCTGCTGACAGGATAGATCCTGTTTCTCAGCAGCGACAGGACGGTAGCTGCCTGGCAGCCACTGATTGGCTCGTGGACTTTGGCACCTGGATGTCTCCCTGCCATCCATCCCAGCCTTTATCTACCGTACCGTGACTTCTAAAACAAATATTGCAGCCATCTGCCTTTTAAAATGGACCTGCTGGTACTACCCACATTTAGACACGTAGACAGAGATACTTATTCTCTAATGAAAACCTGTTACTGCTTATGCCAGTAAAATGAATACCCTCATTTTATTTTTGAAACATTGCAATAACAGTGGCTAGGTGAAATATAATTTGTTTCTGATTAATAATAATAATAATAATAATTCTCACAATATTTTAAATCTAACACACTACCCTAAAAGACATAAAGTAGTCAGACATTTTGGTAAATGTTTTCTTAGTTAAATTTAGACAGCATGTCTGTTCGCTAAATCTACAGCTGCTACCAGCACCCACTTAGTTTAGCTTAGCATAAACACTTGGCACAAAGGGAAACAGCTATCCAAGCTCACTAGTTAGCACATGATATTACATTCAACAAGAACTTAGGAGTAAATACAACAACTTGTGTATTTTCTGACGTGGGCAGATTTTCTTACCTTCGAACACCTGTTTACAGGCAGTAAGCTAGGCTAAGCTAAGTGGTTGCTAGCTGTAGCACATTTACCAGACATGATATCAATCCTTTTGCCGAACATTGCAAAACAATGCATTCCTCAAATTATTGTCCAAGTTGGAATTACTTGATGACATGAGTTAAAACAAACAAACAAACAAACATCTGTGCCTTTATTCCTTTCATTGTCTGTCTTTGTCACCTCTTTAGTGCAAATCTTCCAATGTTCGAGCTGGCAATGCTGCCCCCTGTCTTAAGTTTGCAATCTCTTTCTTTTGTAAACCCATTCTAGGTGTTTGATTCCACCATGGACAATGCCCGCCTGGTTCTCAACATCGACAACGCTCGCCTGGCGGCCGATGACTTCAGAGTGAAGTAAGGCCCGCCTGTAGCAATGACAGTGTGAAACACTACGCCAGACAGCTGTGTGCACACCCTGTTTTACTGCTGAATGGGCTGTAGGATGAATACATAGTGTAATGATCTAAAGAGACAGCCCTCTGTCCTGTAGTCATAAATCATCACCTTTGCATAATAGCTGGTGGAGATGTCGCAGTTGTGTATAAACGTCATAGTAAACACAGCTGGTAACTGGTGGAGGGCAAAATATTGTATGCTGACCAAATAATGACCACATACATTCAAACTTAAAGAAAAGGCACCTCAGAACAGGTCTCTGGGAGACTATATGTCTGAGTTAGGTCCAGCAAGACAATTAACACAATAAGTACATTTAAAGTTAGGTTGAGTTAGTTCAGACTCTATGAATGTGGGCAGCTGTACCAGGCTTTGAAGTTCTCCTCACCTGCCCTGCTCTGTGCTGTCAGATACGAGTCTGAGCTGGCCATCCGCCAGTCTGTGGAGGCCGACATCGTGGGTCTGAGGAAACTTATTGATGACACCAACATGAGCCGCATGAACCTGGAGAGCGAGATCGAAGCCCTGAAAGAGGAGCTCATCCACCTCAAGAAGAACCACGAGAATGTGAGTTTTATTTCATCTTGAGATACTGTTTATTAAGAGTTTAACAGTAATGTCAGCACCTTCAACTCTCAGGACACTAAGGTCTAGTGCACGGTGACACAATTTTCCAGCTGAGCCCCACCCACTTCAAACCAGTGACAAAAACAAGGACAAAAACCAGAATCCAGAAATCTCTTACGTAAAAACCCCAAACTCTCCTAACATCAGCAGTTGATGTACCACCCAATCCTGGGTTCCAGTTTTGTGCATTTTGTCAGAACCAAAACTACTTCTGAAGAATTTCTGGACAACGCCCACACCAAGAAGACCTTCACAAATATTTACTCAATGGATATCTCAATAGTCCCCTTCGTTGTCACAGTGTGTGCTTAAGTTACACACACATGCTACGCATTCCGCCACGACTGCAGCTGACACATGCTAAATAGGATGCTGGGCGTTCTTGAAAACAAGCTTAAGAAAACTTCATTGGGAAGAGGGAGGTTTGTTAAGAAATCTGAAATATCTGAATGTGAATTCTGTGGGAAGCCTCATCGTAAAACTGGTTCCCATCCATATTTGGCAACGCGCAAAGCACCAAAGAATTTAAATGACTATGATTTAAGTGCATAAGCCAAAACATAACCATTTGTTTACTAAGGGAAATATTAAATTAAGTGTTAAGGGGCCCAGACACAGCTTTAGATGCATCCCATGTATATTTACCTGACCACAGTATATGATTATGGTTGGAAGAGGCTAGGAGTCATGACCGGGGCAAAGTTCAATGAAGTCTTTAGTGGTAGAATGAATCAGATCAAAGTACTCTTTTCACTTTAAATTATTTGCAGATGATTTTATGTTCCCCTTTGAAGTGCACTAGAATCTGCACAAAGACTCCTTTTCAAGTCAAAATGTGTGATTCTGGCTACTAATTCTTCTCTCCATCATTTTGGTTCTTTAGGAAGTCATGGAGCTTCGTAATCAGATCGCCCAGTCCGGTGTCCATGTGGATGTTGATGCTCCTAAAGGACAGGACTTGTCTCAGATCATGGCAGAAATGCGGGCCAAGTATGAAAAGATGGCACTGAAGAACCAAGAAGAACTCAAAGCATGGCATGAATCTCAGGTAAATGATTAACAAAGTGTCATTGATTGTAAGTTCCTCTCAAACCAAAAGTCCCTGGATAAGAAAGTAATTAATAAAGTCCTACATAAATGTTCTTATCACGTGATCTGAATTATAATTTCAGATAACAGAAGTGCAGACCCAGGTCAACCTGAACACAGAGGCCCTGAAGGGTGCACAGACAGAAGTGCACGACCTGCGTAGACAGATCCAAACCCTGGAGATTGAACTGGAGTCACAGAGGAGCCTGGTGAGAAGCACTCAGTCAGCACACACTTCATTTACCGCAAAACACGCTTATCTGAACTCCCTGCATTCCCAACTCAGCACTCTCACTTCAAGTTGCTCGCACGTACTTTGTTGACACAAGCTTTACACTCTGGTGACCCGTCGCTATGGAGCCTGTCATCGCAGAGCTGGGTCTTCTGTAAAAAATTAACCCGTCCTGTCCTTTCCCTTTGCGCTCGCAGAAAGGCTCTCTGGAGGGCACACTGAGGGACACAGAGATGCGTTACAACATGGAGATCGAGTCTCTCAACAGCGTCATCCTGGGTCTGGAGGCGGAGCTCACACAGCTGCGCAACAACATCCAGGTGCAGACGCAGGAGTACGAGCTCCTCCTCAACATGAAGATGAAGCTGGAGGCTGAGATCGCAACATACAGGCGGCTGCTGGACGGTGAAAACTTCATGTGAGTAAAAACCAAGAAGGGCCTTCATTGTATATTACACTTTAAGACATGATGACCCTGCAGAGACAAGGAATCTGTCCATAGAAACTTCCCGGTAATTAACTGGAACTTGATGTTTTTCATTTAGGCTCCAGGACGCTCTGGAAGAACAGAAATCAGTGAAGACCAAAGTGATGACTGTCACACAGACCCTGGTGGACGGCAAGGTGGTGTCCTCCAGCACAGAGACCAAGAACCTCTGAATACAAGAAGCAACCGACTGACACTCCCAACAATCAACGTCATTGCATCATAAGACTAACACACGATTGGCCAAATTTTACTTCCAGTGAGTTCTCCAACCTTTTTAGTCATGCAGCACTAACCAACAGACCCTCAGCTGTCTCCACCATTAGTTTGACCTCCTAGCTATGCAGTTTCTTCACAGGTTGACAAAAAACTGGATTAGAGGAAAACAAAATCATCTTTTATTTATTTCATCACGATCTATTTATGTGTTTGTATGTTGACCTGCACATGTTTACAAAAGTTCAGAATTGGAGAACGAGAAGACAAATTAATTGAAGACATTAAATATTTCAAAGTAATAAAAGAGTCCAGTTAATAATTTTTTACATTTTTTTTTTTTTTTTTTTTGCATATTTCATTGTCTTTGGTTTTCTTTCTGTCCAGTTGAGTCTGCCTGCTGCCCTGTGATGTTCAAACTTTTCATTAAAGTCCATTTGAGAAATTTTATTTGTGAACATGCTTTCTTGTCTGAAATTTTAAATAATATATGTCACATATGTTTTATAATCATAATGTGTTGATAGACAACAGGACTCTTGGCTGTTGGCAATAATCCTAACAAACAGGAATACTTAACATGATTAGATTACTTCATTCTTGGGGTACTGATTTAGCTTGCTACTATTCCTCTTTGCTTTTGCTGTGCTAAAATTAAGGTCCTTGTACAGGGTTTAAACCACATTTAGTACCACAGAAAACCAACAGTAGCTCTAGGGCCTCTCACAAATATAGGGTTCTGCAGCAAAAACAGAGACCAGCCAATCCCTTGTAGGTTCTTTTGTACCGTAACAAGATAATTGTGTTGTTTACCTTGTGATTGTTGAGTTGGAGGATACAATTGTTGTTGGTAATTTTCCAAAGCTATAAAATCCTTCCTCTCAGTATTCTAAACCGCAGTGCATTATATACGTAGGTTTCTGGATTGTGCGTCTCATGGGTGTCTAAAGCAGCATGCCCCTGCCAACATAAGCTAAGGCATTTTCAGTTTGAGCATCCAGTTACAGGATACAGCTGGTGTATTTTCTGACAATCCAAACCTGTCTGTGGCAAACATTTCCAAGCCATATATTTAAACTAAAGATATACACCGATCAAGTTTGATCTTTTTGGTACTATTTGGTGTTCTGTTGGAAAACCTTGGATTTTGGCATCCGTGTTGACGAGACCTAGACACCCAAATAAACATTGTCCCAGAACAAGCACACTCCCTCATGCAAATGGCAATCCCAAATGTCACTGGCCTACCCCCGCAGGAAAATGCACCCCACCACATGGCAACAACATGAAACAATCAGGAACATCTTGAGGAACATGACAATCATCCAAGAGGTTGATTTGACCTCCAAACTTCCTAGACCCCATTCTGATCAAGCATCAACAGGATGCAGTGGAACAAGTGTGATTCACAGAGGCCCCACTGCACAAGCCAGAGTACCCAAAGGATCCACTGCCAGACCCCATAGGACACCCTGAGAGGTCTTCTTATCCATGCCCAATGGTTCAGAGCATTTTTGATGACATAATAGGGACCAACACAATATTAGGCAGGTAGTCATAATATTATGTCTGATTTCATTCTTTAAAAGTTGGCTTACGTAGTATAAACTGTTTCATTATGCAAACAATTTCTTAAAACAGCTGGACACTGAAGGGAATAGTGCATTTGTTGAGGACTGTTTCCAGCTGCAGATAAACACACAATCGGTGCTCTAGTTATTTTTCAGATGACATCTTGGCCACAACAAGATGATGCATTATATATGAGGTTGACTGGCAATAAAGCGCCCATGTTAATGGTAATAACGGAATCTGTACCCCAGCGTGGCTCAGTGATTTGTATTCAATACTTAATCTACAACAGTGTCCTACAGAGCACATAGAAGAAGATGTAGGCTTTGTATGTTTCTCATAGTTAATAGCCCATGAAATCCAGAGCCTGTCCAGCATTATCCTTTATAGTGCTGTTTAGTTACCATAGATTTAGCTTATTTACTGCACACTATCAAAATATGAATGTCAGCACATCTTTCATACAGATCAATCATCAGTGGGTGTTCAGGGGACAAAGTCTAAACAAGAGGGATAAAGGTAAAAATGTCATAGATAAGAGAGGAGTGGCTGGAGGAATATTGCCTCTCAGTATCATATATAAGACCCCAGAACTCCACCTTCAAACTCCACTCTCAGCCGCCAACCTCCTCTGTGCCAGGACGTCTCGCTTCTTCCTCTGATTGATCAGCACACTTCTATCACCAATGGAGCACCTGTATAAACGCCAGAGCTCTCAAAATTTAGGTTTTTCTTCAGCATCAGGAATCCTTCCTGGACCTCTACACATGAAGAGGTCCTATGCACACAGCGTCAGCGGCGGGGCAGGCGGCCATGGAACTAGGATCTCCACCGCCTCAAGGGTTGGCAGTGGCTTTGGCGGTGGGTATGACTATCAGTCCTCTATGTCCACCTCAGGGAACCTGGCTATTGGAAACGAGAAGATTTCCATGCAGCACCTCAACGATCGCCTGGCCAGCTACATGGAGACGGTGAGGAATCTGGAGAAGGCCAACCACCAGCTGGAGATCAAGATCAGAGAGACCATCGAGAAGAGAGGCCCCTTGGAAGGGAGGGACTATGACAAGTACCACGCCATCATCACGGAGCTAAGGGCTAAGGTGAGTCAATGACACAGTCACTCAGTCTGGAACAACATAATGCAAAAAGTGAATTACGAAGTGGTCATGTAGCAGGAATGCTACTTTTTCTAATACAACACTGGCTATGGTAGTTTTGACAAAATAATGCTAAAGAATGTTTGTTAAATTGCAGTTCATGCAATTTTTTTTGTGTGTGTGGCAGAGATTTCCTTTTCTTGTAAATGTCACATAATGTTGGAGTAAAAGACGCTCCACCTGAATCACTGTAACTTTTTATTATCATACCTGCTGAAACTTTAAAGTTTATCTCTCTGACTCATTGATTTCTCAACATTTATTACCTGTGGTTTGTCTCTTATCTCGCTATGATAGATAGCACAAAGATAACCAGCATTTAGGAGTTACCAAAGGATATTCTTTCACCTGCTCAGTCCATGAAAGTGGAAGTGACTGTGGAAAAATACAATTTCACAGCCTGAAAATCACAACTATCCCATTTCTTTCAGATTTTTGACATGATCAAGGGCAACGCCCATCTTGCTATCGCTGTTGACAATGCACACCTAGCTTCAGAAGACTTCAGGGTCAAGTGAGTGTCCAGCTTTGCATGCAAAATGAAACACGCTCCCCATCCAGCATGAATATATCTGATATACAGTGTGTGTCATTAGGATGGAGTATGAGTTGTCCATGCGGCAGACAGTGGAGGCTGATGTTGCCAGGCTGAGGAAGCTTCTGGATGACACCAACGTAATGCGTCTGCACCTGGAGAGCGACATCGAGTCTCTGAGGGAAGAGTTGATCAGCCTGAAGAAGACCCATCAGACAGTGAGGAACATTGGTTTGAAATTAACAATAACAATATTTGGTCTAACTGAAGGACAACATCATAGTTCAAAGAGAAAAACTTATTTGATTACAACAATACAGCACAATGCAATGCAACCACCATTGTGGCACCCTCTGTTTGTTCCTTAACCTCTTTGCTCAGGATAACCCTAGTGACCTATATCAGGAAATCACTCCCTGACTATTTCCTCCTCAAACAGGATGTTGCAGAATTACGTGCCCATATCGCTTCAGTTGGCGTTCACGTGGATGTTGATGCTCCTAAAGGGCAGGACCTGGCCAAAATTATGGAGGAGATGAGAGCTAAGTATGAGAGGATAGCACTGAAGAACCAGGAGGAGCTCAAAGTATGGCACGAATCAAAGGTAAAACAGAATTCCCCTGAGAAAATGTTGATGAATGGCACATTTTTTTTGGCTGTCTTTAAGTTCCATTTGTAAGTAATGTATGTATTTAAACTTGGATCTAGATTACAGAGGTACAGGTCCAAGTGACAGAGACCTCAACAGCCCTGAAGGAGGCCTCAAGTCTTATGACCGAAACTAGGAGGCGGTATCAGGCCCTGGACATTGAACTGCAGTCTGCACTTAGTCTGGTAAGAAGCGTTGGTTTGTGTAATTAACTTGAACTCTCGTAGTATCCCTATTGTTTATGGTTTGAGATATAAGCCTTTCTTCAGTATACTCTCTCCAGCAGTCGGATTTTTGCATCATCTGGAAGCTAGTTAGGTGTTCTTGGTGTACCAAATATTATACTCCTTAGGAATTAGCAAGTCAGCTATTCCACCTACCAGCACCGCTAAAGTTAACACATTATAGAAACCGAAGTGTAAATATGACGTTGTGTGGTTTTACAGGTGTAATCAGTAAGCTCTAAAGCTGAAGCTGAATTTCATTACCTTCAATCTTAGACAAGCAAACTGTCACACTGTTTTTTTTAGTTGTTATGCTAAGTTCAGCTATGAAGCTGACTATACATTCATTGATATTTATTTGTCATAGAAACATGAAAGGTATTAATTTTCTCATCAAACTTTCTGTAAGACAGCAGTAAAAAAATAAATAACACTTCACTTGTCTACTGCATTTTCTCTTTCCCCTCTCAACAGAAAGCGTCCCTGGAGGCCACCCTGCGTGACATCGAGATGCGCTACAACATGGAGGTGGAGAAGTATAACGCAATCATCTTAAGGCTGCAGGAGGAGCTGTCTCAGATCCGCATGGACATCCAGCAAAACTCAAGAGAGTACGAGCACCTGCTCAACATCAAGGTGAAACTGGAGGCTGAGATTGCCGAGTACAGGAGGCTGCTGGATGGTGACTTAAAGTGAGTATGAGAGGAGGAGGAGGAGGAGGAGGAGGAATGTACAGGTGAAGCACTGAAAACAGCTTATATAAATGGTGATACCTTTGCTTCAAAGCTAAACATTCAATGTGTGACATTGTGAGCTACCTGATAAAACAAACTTTGTTCATCCCAGGGGAGCTTTTGCAAATTCAATTCAAATGACTTTCATGCAAACATGAAGCAGCATTGATATGGAAAGTAAAACTGACTCATCTGCTTCAGTACAATACTCCTGCCGTCACTTACATTTCAACTGCTGATTTTCAGCATGCGGATACCGGATAATTTCAAAGCACAAAACAGATGCCAAAATTGTGACAGAAAGTATCTGATTCCAGTGTAAAAGCTGTGACTAAATTATTTTTTTTACTTTTATGCTTTCATTTCTAACAGACTGGAGGATGCAATTGAATCGAAGACAGTCCAGACCAAAGTGGTGACAGTCACTCAGACTTTGGTGGATGGCAAAGTGGTGTCAGAGAGCAAGGACGTCAAATCCAGTGAAAAGAATGTTGTCTAACTAGATTTCCACAAATCTCTGTCTGTGTATCTGTTCTTTGCACATCTTAACAACCATACGTCCAATCTACACCAATCTTCTATTGCAGGGGATATAAGGAATGTGCAATGTTGAGTGTGAAGAAAACAAGTGTTGGCCAGTTTACACTGTCAGGTCGTGATGTCACATTCTGTTAAGACATGTACAGAGATTGGAGAAACTAGTTATTGTAAAACTGAAAAAATTAAAAATAAAAAGAACCACAAAAAATGTACTATCATGCTTCTGACTGTTTTTGTAGGTTTGTTTTCAGAAGAAAAACAAGCACTGCCTTCATGATTATGCAAATCATTTTGCTAGCTATCCACTGATTATACAGTAAGGCTAATACATTATTTCACATTCATACTACACAATTCCTATAGATCAATAGTTCAACATTTTGGGAAATAAGCTTAGATGAAAGGATTGTTAAATGAAGATAAACCAGGAGAAAAACAACTGGTGACAAAATGTGCCTACCAGCACCTCTACACTACAGTTCACTGATGACCACATTTTGTTTCTTTTTGTGTGCAATAAACAAATCAATAGAAATCACACTTCATGTGCTGGACTGTTTGTGGTCTAGAGCAGTGACCCCCCTGGACCTCTGGTGGTTGGTTGGTAACCTTACAGTGACAGTTACTTGATGCTTTTAAACTTAAGACAAGCTGTTCCTGCTTCTCAGCTTCCAGTCTTTATGCTACGCTAAGCTAATGATCTGCTGGCAGAGAAGTGGTCTTGATCTTCTTATCTAACACTTGGCAATAATGAATGATTCTTTTAAAGTCAGATATCAATTGTAGAATTGATGTAAGACAACTACCCTGTTATGCACATACACACTGATCACTATCTGGCATCTTGCCATCATCCTCCCACACATACAAGTCTGCAGTGAGTGCAGGAAATTCCTTCAGCTTCTGAGAAATCCACATTTTGACCTGCAGTTCTTCAGCCTTGTCCCATTATAGGCAGAAGGCCTTGATTCCCAGGCCATGCCCAAGCAGGCCACTGAAGTCCTGTGTCTCTGCTTTCTGTTTATTTACATTCACATTAGTCAGTCTAATTCCTGTGAACCATTTGATAAAAGCTAACCTCTTTTGGTCTCAGTTGAGTCACTGCATAACTGTGTGTTAACAGGCTGTTCATGTGTTGTTAATAAAGATGTGCGGCCCAGCGGGTTTTGGTAATTGGCTGGAAATATTTTTGGCTAAGATTATGCAGCATGAACTCAGCCTTCACAGATCGACACGATGTTTATCATCACAAATGTCACGTTTTTGGAAATACACAATTACAACATTCCACAGACAGCACACCTTCCCGTCATATCTTCCTGCCAGTTTCTAATCAAGGACCCATTTTGCAGACTGCTGATGAATTTGTGCCCGTTTCCTGCACCCTAAAGTTGTTGTTTCATTGTGTAAAATGTGTGGAAGCATGGCTGCTGTGAGTGGCTCCTTGTGCCAATCTCATTAACTGCTGTTCTGAGTGAAGTTGTCTAACTGTCGTGCCGGACACTCTGCGTCTTTGTTGGAGGACTCTGTCAACCCCTGCAGCCAGACGCCTCATATTATAGCCTTGCTGAAAGAAGCTTTGCAGGCAAACCAGGGAGATGGGAAGGAATTTCATGAAAAAAATGCTAGAAAAGAAGGGATGGGAGGACTGGCAGGAGGAGGAGATAGGATAGAAAACATTATGGGCTGAAGTGCATGTTTCTATTGTGTGTCTGTAATCCCTCAAAGCCCCAAAGAGAGCTGGCAAAATACCTGTCACTCCAAGGATTCACTTTGCTTAGCATGGGCAAATACTGTTCCCACTTAACAAACTTTAGAGTTATGACCTGAATTAATAGCCATTTCGTATTAATTCATTCATTCAACCCAACGCTGTATTCAAATCAGACAATGCTTGTTTATTTTGTTTAGTTTTGCAGTAACCGGTGAGTGAATCAATCTGTAACACTTCAATCCTGCCAATGTCTGTCTGGCTCTTATCAGAATTTGATACCATCACAGGATATCTGCCTTTTATCATATTGCTTTGCAACATGATTGACTTAGACTCCACCTTCACACAGCTAAAGGCCCACTGAGGAACACAAAAAGACTCCAAAAATGCCCACTGCTCATCCAATCTACTTCAGACTTGACACTGCACTTCCCTGTGTCCACAGCAACACACCCACCAAGTTTGCAGTGGCTCAGATAATGGTTTTGCCTTGGTTTTGTTTCATCCACTGAAACAAAACAACCTAGGCTGAGAACCACTGACTTAAAGCAATGCTCACATGGTGTCTGTATGTTGATTCACTTGTTAGTCTCAGTAATAATAGTCCTGTTTAAGATTAATCCCAGTTTTGCATGCAGCAAACTATCAAGATGTATCCCTCCACCGCAGCTGAGCAAGATGGATGTCTGTGGAAACTAAAAAGGGGGGATTTCATAATAAAAAGGCAAATTTGAGAGCATACCCATTTGTTTAGCTAACTCAGACTACTGAAGCCCCACGTTAACTTTAGTAGGACCTTAGAATATGTTTTTGTACAGGAGTAAAAAGATGATTTACAGCTGTGTAGTGGAATGGGAAGCATATTACGGACAGGAAGAGTGATTACAGCAACTGTTGAACTTATGGCGCGTCACTACTGTGTTATTACAGACTGGAAACATTATGATCCCATCTTTCAAATAGCAATAAAATACTAGTGTAACTAGTGATGACTGAGATAAATTGTTTACTGTAGCTGAGATAAAGAAACTCCCAAACGTCTCACTGAGAAATGCAGATAAATGTATATAAAAGTGTTTCATACTTGTAATCTGTAAGGGTGGTGTCACTGTTTAAATACATTACATATTAAAGATGAACTCCACATATTTGTTGCAAGCAGATTGCATCACCCAGAGTGTAGAAATTCATGAACTCCTCCTCCTCCTTTAACTAGACCATTTTATTCACAAGAGCAGGCCTGTAAAGGGTTATCAGCCCCTATCATGGGTTTAGATAAACTGTTTAAGTTGGAGCGTAGGAGTTCATTCAGAACTTTCTTCAAACCAAGCGTGAGTCATGACAGGTCAGAGGCCTGCAGTATAAAGCGTCACTGCTTCATCTCTCCCTCCCTTTCCATAGTAAAACAGTTAACTGGCTTGACATTGACAATGCATGAATCATCTCTCACTCGCGCACAAACACACATTCTTGATGTTTCCCTCTGCCCCGCACATCTGTAGGGTGTGTCGAGTGTAAGTCAGTCATCCAGTGCTCCCAGTACACAGGGCCTACTCCCAGTGGGAGCCAAAGAGGGGGAGAAGTGAGGGACCACTGGTGGAGGGAGAAAGGGTGTGTCTGTGTGTGTGTGTGAGGGTGTATGTGTGTGTTGTGTGTGTGAGACTTGAGGACAGCAGAACTTAAGTAGTTGGATCAGTGGTGAGAGAACGGGTATAAAACGATAATTAAAGCTAAAGTAGATTCTCTCTAATTGGGTAAACTCTCCATGAAAGTTACAAATAGCAGATTGCTCACACAGGAAGCATTCCTAATCAAAACCTAAGATCAAAATCCAAACAGTGGCGCATCATTGCTCTGCATGGAGAAAGATTTACTCACCAAAGAGGGACTTTTGTCCTCTCACAGCATCACAGACATGACAGATTAGTAAACATCACCTCATATGAATTCTGGGAACAGAAAATCTTTTTCAAAACAGTTAGTGTATGTGTCGCCACTACTTGGAGCTGCCAATGTGCAAATGAGCTTAGCACAGTGGAGGTCGAGTGCGGGGGGAGAGGTGACAGGAAAAAAAAGGGTGCAAAGGAGGGTGAGGAATAAAAAGTTCATTTAAGGGAGACGAAATGAAATTAAAAATGAGTGATAGATTAAAGGTGGGAAAACAAGAGTGTGGGAGAGCAGAGATGTAGAGGAGGCCAAGGAGGAGGAGGAGGAGGCACAGAGGGGAGTTCAAGTAAGAACACAACTGGGCAGTGAGCCACCACCCAGCCACTGTTTGCTCTCCCGACTTTCATTTTCCAGTCCTGTTGCGTGGGGAGTGAGCTGGAAATCCAAGGTTCGCCTCCCAAACTGAAGAGATGAATTGGCTGAACTTGTTGAGTGACTCATTCGTCTGGTTT
Organism: Chromis chromis; assembly: GCA_900302755.1. NCBI lineage: Eukaryota > Metazoa > Chordata > Actinopteri > Pomacentridae > Chromis > Chromis chromis. The sequence goes on from OMNN01089948.1 coordinate 21,192, forward strand.
CCGTGGAAACTTACCAAAAGAACTTTGTGACCAGAAAGCTGCAAGCCGTACACCCAGAGGACTAAGATGATTGCCGCCTATCCTCTGCTAAAAATACAGCGGTGCGGCCCTCTGGTGTGGATTAAACCAGCCTAAAACAACTCCTGCAGAAAGACACAAAGCTGAGTGCATCAAGTTTAAGGCATCCACAGTCGATTGTTCTTTCCTTTAATACACTCAGATGTCGTTATCTGAGGCAGTTTCACTAACCTTGGCATTCTTTGAATGAGTAACTCACTCACATTCCAGAGCAAAGGGTAAATGATTGAAACTAAATGAGGAGCCATGCTGCTCTGTTTCGAGGTAAAACTAGTGAAGTTTAAATGACAGAATGTATTAAAATCTATCTTTCTCTTCAACTGGTATGTTATGCAGACTCAGGCCCTCACATGATGTTGCTATTGTTTTTCGTTCATGGTTTAAAATATTTCATAACATTGTGTGCAAAAAAAGAAGGGAGGGGAGGCAAAAGATTCTACAAAGCTAGATCAGTGTTGAAGATGTAGAATAAGTGTTTTACTGAACAAAATGAAGAGTAAGCAAATACAGACTGTTGCAAGTGTAAGGTGAAAAATAAACCATGTGAAATTTTTAGCAGCACTCAGTGGCAAGTGGAAACTATAAAACTGTCTCACCATGGCCACAGACCCAGCTCCACCCTAACGTTTCCCTCCAGCTTCGTTCACACACCCTCTCATCCACGAGACCCATGGTGGCCCATAGTTTTGTGGAGTGCAAGTGACAGAACGTACTATTCTACATTTTCACAAGAGCCAGGAATGACTGGCTCGCCAAGACATGACACTGAGTCTTGTTGAGAAATATTTTGTATTCATCCCATTCCAAACTTGTTGCTAATAAATCAAGGAATCTCTGTATGTGTGAGTGTGTGTGTGTTTGTGTGTCTGTTCTTCACTTTTCTTGACAGCTGTTCATCTGATCTACTTGAAACTTGCCAGGTCTATTGCTGTAGACCTGAGGAAGTGCAGTGTTTTGTGGCTCAAAGCTGCTTTCACATCAGTATCCTCAGGTGTCCTCTGGCTGCTTGTGGCCCGAACTCAAGTCACCCCTGTTGCAAGGTAACATCATCCAAGTCAAACTTAGGATCTCACATAATGACGTTACATTCTGACACCATAGATTTGCCTTTGCTGATGTCATGTGAAGTTCTAGCAGCATTGTACTAGAGATGGATTGAAATATACTTTCAGATTGTTACCACAGACACCAGATTTAAAGCTCCAGTGCACTGTGAAATCCAAAGATTTACCTGGAACTGATAGGATTAATCAGCATTGTGTGAACTCGTTTGGCTTGAAAATAATGAATGTTCATTTATATTTAGAAATCCCACACTCTAGCTTTAAAACCACCACCAGATTTAAAAGAGCACAATGTACACTGACCTCTTTGTTTCCTTTTTACTTCTCTTTACCTAACCCCAACTAATCCACTTACTGCTGGATGCTGTTCCAGAGTGGGGGAACTCTAATTATAGAGACTGTTTGGAAGATTTTTTTTTGATGGGAGGAATTCCATCACAGGAAGGGAAGAGCTCCAAAAGGTTCCACTGACCCTCTGTCATAACAGCATGCCCAGGAAGGGTGACACGCAAACACAAATACACAAGGTTCAAAGCCACACACAGGCACACCTGCATACCTCATTTTCCTGCAGTCTACTAGCATACAAAAGACCTGTGTAACACAATCTTGACAAAGCGTTGGCATGTTTCCCCTTGTGAGGCATGAATCGAAGTAAATGAGGCAGAGAGTGAGTACAAGTACCTGAAAAGAAGGAGCTAAGCTGCTAAGGCTTCTGTCAAATGGATAGTAGTTAAACAAGGGGAATTCAGTAGAGCACCTGTATGGCTCAGACATAGAATGAATCTGGTTATAATGTAGTGGTTTCACACATGGTGACTTTAAAGCACATTTGTTTTTGAGTTTGTTTGTTTTTTGTTTGTTTGTTTTGTTTTGGGGCTACACGGTGGCTCGGTTGTTAGCACCGTCGCCTCACAGCTAGGAGATCCCCGGTAAGCATCCCGGTTAGGACGCCTGGGATCTTTCTGTGTGGAGTTTGCATGTTCTCCCTGTGCAGTGTGGGTTTTCACCGGGTTCTCCGGCTTCCTCCCACAGTCCAAAAACATGCTGATGTTAATTGAAGATTCTAAATTGTCCATAGGTGTGAATGTGAGTGTGCTTGGTTGTCTGTCTCTATGTGTGGCCCTGTGATAGACTGGCGACCTGTCCAGGGTGTCCCCTGCCTTCGCCTGAGTTGGCTGGGATAGACTCCAGCCCCCCCATGACCCTACAGAGGATTAAGCGGTGTATAGATAATTTGGTGGATGTTTTGTGTTGTTTTTTGTTCATTGGGAAGCAGATGGAGTCTAAATGAAGGTTGTGTTGCAACAGTTTAATGTGACTCTAATAATACTTTACAGTGAGAAAAAGAAAAGCAAAATGCTAAATGAGTCTGGATGAGAAAATGTTTGGGAAGATTCAACATAGTTTCTATATTCCTCAGTGAGAACCGGAGATGAGATTTGAACTATCAGTTTCAATATCAAAAGCTAACATGAGCATCAAGGGCTTAAATGTTTAGTGTTGCTTGGCAACAGTGTCCGCTGTCCACATTTTTCCTCTGATTGTCAGGAGGGATAAAACAAGAGTAAATTGGCCTGAAACTCCTGTAGTCTGAGCTCAGCATGAATGGATCCATTCAAACCCTGTCAGATTACATGGGTTATGTCTGTGAACTTCCATTTTCAGGTATCTTCACGGATGTGCTGCTTTGGCTGAGCTACTCAAGGGCAGTCAAAGACTAGTCCTGAAGGTACTCTAAAGTTGTCTTGGCTGTATGGTTTTGGTTCATCGCCATGCTAAAAAATTAACTATTCTATTTATAACATTCTCAGGTCTGGAGCACGTTTTCTTCAAGGACCTCTTTCTCAATTGAGCCATCCCTCAGTTCTGATAAGTTTCCCTGTCCCTGCTGCTGAGAAGCACCCTCATGGCATGATGCTGCCACCACCATGCTTCACTCCAGGGATGGTATTAGTGGGTGATGAGCAATCCCTGATGTCTGCTCAATGTAGTGCTAAGAGTCCCAAAGAGTTTTTGTTTGTTAGAGTAGAAAATCTGTTTTTCCCTCATGCTCTCAGTCCTTTAACTGCAGTATGGCAAACTGTGGTTCATACTGCAAAGGCCTTACTGGTAGAGTGCAGCTGAGATGGCTGTCCTATAGGTAGGTTCTTCCATTTCTGCATAGGTCTTCTGAAGCTGTTACAGTGACCATGGGGTTCTTGGTCAGCTGACTGACGTATGACCTACTTGCCTGGTTTCTCAATTTGCCACAAAGCCAACTCTAGGAAGGGTCTACACTGCCTCCATTTCACAATTATTTAGGCCACTGTGCTCCTGGAAACAGCTGTTCTATGCCTCACCAGTTTTTCAGTTCTTCCACAGTTCTTGGGTTTCTTGGTTTGGTTTTTGTCCTGACATGTAATGTGGATTGAGGGACCGTATGTACACAGATGTCTCACTTTCTACTTTATATTTAATCAGTTCACTTTGCCATAGATGCACTCTAGGCAAGGTTTAGATGCATCCCAATGGGTGATTAAAGCAAACAGGATACACATGACCCCAATTTGGAGTGTGACATCACATTCAGTTCTAGATTTTTAAGAAATGTGGAAAAAAAATCTAGAAACATGTATTGACTTTGTCATTATGGCTTTTTGAGTAAAGATTGATTGGGGGGGGGGATCCAATTTCATCCAATTAACATGAAACCTTCAACACAATAAAGGCTGAAAAAAGTAAAGGGTTCTGAATACTTTCTGAGGCAACAGTATATCAGCAAAATTAGGTGCATGCATATTTGCTTAAACCTGAATGAAGTGACACTTCTCACACATTATCTAAAATAGGCCATACAACTGAATCAGAATTATTGCTCAATTGTTTTTCTTCCGTTTAAGCTCATTGGCAAAATAAGACAAGTCAACTCTTAAGAATAGGTGAAGACCAAAAGAGAGCCACATGTTTTTGTCTTCTCTGCTGTACCAAAAATGTAAAAAATTCTAACCCCAAAACCACGGTACATACCAAACCGTCAAACAAACAAAACATTAAAGTAGACACATCCTCTGAGACCATGAATATACAAACTTTCCTGGCAATCCAATAGTTGTTGGGATTTCTAATCCAAACCAGCAAAAAATCTTTGCCAGTGTGACATGCCGGGTATGCCTATGGGAGCTAAACAAATATATCAAGCTGAACAAAGATGAGAAATGTAGGTGTTATTAAAAGGCTCATATGAGAATGAAAATGTAAATACGCAAATTGAACAACAAGCATTCAGTATCATGTACTTTATACTAGATTTGGGGTCTCTCTCCTTTTTGTTATTTAGTTTTAAATTAACCTGTCCTGCACTTGACCTGAAGACATTTCGACAATGTGCACAGCTATTCAGTTCCCATGTCAGAATGTCAGATGACACAGGAAGGACGAGCAGTATTATGAGTCTAGTTGTTGGTCAAGAGAGAATAGAGAGTAGGCCTGGCCTCTTGTTCGCACCATTAAGTCACTCAGAGCAGATCACTGTTTGTTGTTCTTTGTGAAAGTCCTTGGTCCTAAAAAGAAAACCCTTCAACATTCCTTTCATAAAGAGGTATTCTCTCCAAATCCTTTTACTTGCCTATATATTCTCTGACAAGAAAAGCCATGAGAGGCTCACCTGACATCATTGTTTACCCAGGATGCTTTGGGGGGTTTTTAGGTGTCTCTAGACCTGGAACAAGCTCAAAGACACACAGGGAAAACGAGAAGCAATTAATCTCCCTGGTTGGTGGTTGTACAAGTGCGGATCAAAGGTTAGGTTGGTTCAGAGATCCTCTTGCACTGTGTTGACTGGGTTGCCGTGGTAACAGTGATGAGGGGAAACTGACAGATTGTATATTAAACACAGAGCACATTATGATGTTTGGGGTTTGTTTAGTTTTTGCAGAGAGAAGAATTGTAAGCCAAACAGCTGGAAAGCATATGGAGAGGTAAATATAGTAGACTCTATAGTAGATGCTTTCAGATGTTTCAGTTATATCTCTGTGTCTGCTTTGGTGTCCAATTGTGCATGACGGCCAGTCTACAGCGATGACAAGCACAATAGTGTCTGTCATCGAATCAACACCTCCACATAACCTCACAAAGAGCAGAGATGGGACAAAACTGTCACGGCCTCCTGCACACCAGTCATGCAGGACAGCCTCTTTATTCTTAACTTTAGAAGCCCTATAATTCCTGATAGTAGTTTCTCCAAAATTCTTGGCTGGTAATAAACACCGGAATGTTTGGTAGTTTAGATTTTTGCATGGGACTACCTCAGCTGGGTCATCTATCAACCTCTTGTGGCGAACGTCCACCCTTTCCCCTATTCTTTAGCACATCCTCTCCAGTGGAAGTGTTGTCCCCAAGAGAGCCACTTTTAGCAGTGACTAACAGACAGGACGTGCCAGAGTCTGTTTCTTTCTTCTGGAAGTGCTGGGCAGGATGTGCTACTGGGTTTATACAAGTGCTATGCGACAGCACTTTCTGAGGAAGATGGTGGACAGGTAATAACAGGACTATGTAGAGAAAAGCTAGTTCACCCAGCTGTTTAGTTGTTGCAAATATTAGCACTTCAGTTGCACACAGACTACACAATGCTGTCTGTGTAGTTCCAGAGAGAACCACAAAAGTCTGGCCATATCTGTTTCACAGTATTTGCCAAAGACATTACACAAGGAAGCAAACAAGATTCTTAAGATGTCATGCCCTCAGGGTGAAAAATCCATTGTTTTATAAATCTTAATTTAATCATCAGGATCTATTTCCTTGATCCAAATCTCTCAAACAGCCCCACTCAGACAGGCAGTGCATGCCAATGAGTTTTGCCAGTGGTAGGTCAAGCAGCAATAATGAAGCTCAGTGCTGAGTCTACAGAGTTCCTCCTCACAGCTGGCTTATTTGGCCTCCGATTACTCCGATATGACCAAAAAAGGCCTTTCACTGCTCACTGCTGCTGGGAATTCAGCCTTTATCTCTCATCCACATGGGGTTGGGCCGCTGCAAAACGCTGCTAAAGGTGAACACGGGAGCTTTGGAAAGAACTGTGACAAATGCAGGAGGTGGAACGAGTCAGTCGGATGGTAAAACCGTCCGTGTTTAAGTGCGTGCACATGTGGGCGTTTGACCTTTGAAAGTAGCTCGATAAATGATGGTGAGACATATCGGACTTAGACACAGGCCATACAATTATTAACTAATCCACCTGACACAGAGCAAGTATGTGAGAATGAAAAACACTGTAAAAAGAGGTCTGCCCTAGCAAACATTTACAGAACTGGAGATTACCTTGATATGACAAGACAGTGGATATAGCAGTAACACATAAAAAGTTATGGGCTAAGCCGAGGACTGAAAACCAGGCAGTGATCTTTTCCCCTTGTAAATCGCTGCTGTAATCACACTGTGCAAACAAGTCATCAGTATAATGAGGAACAACTTCAAAAGAGTGTGAGAAACTGAGAGAGAAGAGAGTGAAGGGAAATTAATTCAAATCGCAGCAGACAGCTTGATCACAGCCTCTTAAGGAGAATCAAGCTTTTAGTCTTGGCTCAGATTTAGTGTTCTTACGTAAGCAGGCAAAAGAGCACTCTGGTCTTCCTGTGGTCTTTGGGGCCAACTTCTGGACACTAAGGCTATGCAAGGGAGACTCCCGCAGTGATCTCATTTGAAAGGCATCTTGCCTTTTTTGCTTTTTTTTTTCTTGTCATGTGAACACACTAAGGTAACCCCTAAATGTTTTGCCCTGACTTCACCTAATCTGGTGCGCCTCGAGGGATTTGGCTCACCACTGCATACCCACAGCTCTTCATCCTCCTCTGTGTTCAATTTAGGTTCCCTAAGTTAACAACAAGTCTTCCTTATAAGAGCAGAGAGGGGAGTCCAGCTCAGTGGTGCTTCCTACTGGGAAAGTGTCAAAAGAATAACGTCATATTTAGTTTGCTACTGACGCAAAATGTTACTCAACTGTGAAATAGATATGACCGCACTGACATTTTAACCCTCTGACTTAATGCATATTGACAGACTATTTGACCCATTTCAGGCCACTTAAACCAAAAAAACTAAACAAAACACAGCACCAGATGTGTTATAAAGAAACAGATGATAGAGAAAGAAAAGACACTTAGTAACAGATTACAGTAATGCTGCCTCTGCTTATAGGCAGTCTTTTGGTTTAAAAGTTACCCAGACATAAGACTCTACCTTTTGATAAACTGACATTAAAAATATACTTTTTGATTTTTGTGGTTTTAATCCTGCATCTCAACCGTTTTGACCATTAACTGTGCTCATTAGCGAGGAGGGGTGGGACATGTGTCATACAACTGCCATCTTTTGTAATTAAAATTCTCCCATAGATTTCTGTTCAGGATTGTTACAAATTGTGTGTATATTGGAATGAAAGCATTTCACATCAAGCCTTGAGGCTGTGTCCAAAATCATCTACTCACCCCCTACTCCCTGCCTATATAGGGCCCACTATATAGCGAACTATGTAGTGAACTATGTAGGGAGCACCTCAGAAAGTAACATTTTGGACACTACTTGAGCTATTAATTACGTTGCTAGCCGGGATTTGTGCTGTAGCAGTGTAGTGCAAACACATCATATTCACAGTTTATTACATGGCTAAGAAATGAGTTAACCCTAACCCTAACCCTAACCTTGGGATATGTTGGGCTGCGAAGGATTCACCTGATGCATCCTTCGAAGCCATGGAGAAGAAGGACGCATTCGTTAAAGGAGTCTTCGAGTCTTAATGAAATGAGACAGCCTTCGTCGCACCGCTGTGGCGCCTTCTAATGCAGCCTTCGAAGGATGCAGCCTCTGAATTGGGACACGGCTACAGCCTGTGACAGCATTCTAGAATTTTGCCCTTGATTATGATGATGTCTAGCAACAGGAGTGACTGAGGCTCCGCCCACAAGCTGCTAAAGGCCTGCTGAGGATACTGTTGTGAAAGTGATAAAGAAAACTACTTTTAGTCAAAATATAAAGACTGCCCATTCAAACATCTTAAATGCTACATTTCTTCAGGGCCCCTGCAATACACCCACCAAGTGTAAAGTAGATCGGATGTACGGCTATTGAGGTATGCAAAGAAAAGAAATACAAAGATTCCTTCATTTATTAGTGACATGTTATTAAAAGTGTGTATTTAGACACCTTAGAGACAAGGAGCAAAATAATAACACATCAATTATTATTACTTTCCATCAATTGGTCTTTTCTTAACTCAATTTTGGTCTCCACCATCTCCTGAACTAAATTTCTGTATCTTTAATCGGTAAATGCTCCGCTATTTTGACCAACTAGTCACTAAGTTTGTCTGGTCCTGGTCAGATAATGCCAGAGTATTTCTCCTTAAATCAGCTGCCTGTTGTGGCTGGACACCACACTGATGAGAGCGGTGAGAATGAATCAAAATGTTAAAGGTGGAGTGTGTCCAAGACAATGAGCAGAAAAATACTAAAATATCTGTGTAGAGCTGTTGAGTTCTGCAAAGCTGGGTAATAAATTTTAAGGATTCTTGATTATGAGTAACACTTTTCATATTATACACAGTGATTTGACTCACTGTTATTATGGAAATATTAGGAAGTGTAGCTTTAGGAATAGCCAGACAAAACTGTGGTGACTAAGGCTGCCCGAAGAAAATAAGTTTCTTGTGTGTGTAAAGGACTCTGTCTTCTTGCCTCATTCTGTATTGCCTAATGTTCTATAATATTTTTTATACAGAGAGAAACCAGAACGTTTCGGCTTTGTTCCAGAAGTAAGAAAACCTTATTCAAAAGCCCCCTAATGATGATGTTGGAACAGTGCATCTCTAAAGGGTGTCTTTTATTCCTTACTTCATGTGTTTAGATAAAGAAAATATATTTTTTAACTTTGTTTATTCAATATGTCGACTATATCAAATATAGCAACTTTGGATTGTTGGGTTTTCTGTTTTCTGTTCTGTGTATAATTCGTAAGGTCTGTACCTTACTATGTTAAGTGCTGTGAGATGACTATGTGGTAAATTTGCACTATATAAATAAAATTGAATTGAATTGAATATATTAGTTTTTACTATTCTTCAACAAACACCATTTCCCATAAGCCCTAAATGTTTGTGAGCTAAACATCACGCTCGACAGAAGAGACAAGTCAATGAGTACATTTAGTTTTCTTTCATGGGAGCTGCCGTTTTTTCTGTCTCAGAAGTAATAATTGTTAACGTTGTTCAAATCTCAAATTAACTTGCTTCAAATTCAAAAAATGAAATGTAATTCCCAGCACGTTTATTTATTATATAAAAAAAAACAATGAAATAAGAGATTGTATTGAGTTGCTAAATACAGCAGACCAGAGGCTAGCCCGTACATGACATTGTTACCTTACTGCCATGTCGATCTTCTTCTCCTTCACTTACTTGTGGACAGCATTATCCTAAAAACGTTTCTTTCAAACCAGCCACTCCTACATGGAAACCCATTAAATCCCAAAATTGGCACTCACAGCTTTTCCCTTATCCCATGAATAGTGTAGACAAAAGGACACTTGTCTAAACCTAAGACACACACATTCCTATGTGACCTCACCCAAACACATACTAATAATCTACCAGATCTAAGGACAATCTGGAGACCGAGAGGCGCGTAATACCTAAGAAAAAAACTCAAGCTGGTATCACTGTCTGCTGTCTGCAAACTCAACAATGAAGCAGAAGCCCCGACCAAAGCCTGGGCATGTCAGACAACAGCACAGCCGCACATCAAATAAATGAAGGGTATTAAACAAAATCAGTTGAGTATTATTTCTGTCTCTTATGGTAACATGTTAAGGATTTAGATTCTGTGGTTAATAAAATTGGATTCCATGACGTACACCTGTCTGGAACAGAGTGTTGGTTTGACATTTAATTAAAAAATAACAAGTAGGTTCAGGAAATCGTTCCGAAATGATGATGTCAGTTTGTATAACCTTCCTCTCAATGACATCACTGTTTGATACTAATCCTACAAGCTTTTCTTGACCTGAGGAGTTTCACCTGTATCTACAGGTGATGTAATCCAGGAACGATCTCATCAGCTGCAAAAATATTTAAACTTACCTCTTTTACTTTGTCTTTTAATTAGGTTTTATCTGGTTTAGGAAATTGTTGCTTTTAGGATTGTCAGGAATGGATGGTATCAGACTTAGAAAGCAGGGATGAATAAATGCAAGGCTATAAATGGGACGTCTAGTTCCTCCTGTCACTGATTCGTGTCTTTCTTCACTCCAAACAGAATATGAAACAAACTGACATTTCCGTGAGACAGACCTCTGGGAAACCTCATGGCATCCGTTTGCTTGCCAAGTTTGTTGGGGGGGGGGAGAAAGAGGAGGAGAGTGCAGCAAGTTTCAGAAAGTGTTGAGATAAGGGAACATATAATTATGGTAACTGCAAATTAAAAGGGCTCATGTGCCATCGTAAGCCTTTCACTTGAACCGCCTCATATGGTGCGTAATGAAAAGGTAAGCAGGTTGTGTCTCTGCAGGGGATCACTGTAAAGCTACAGCCGGCATTATGGCACAGTATGCTGTCAGCAAGTGGAAGTGCACAAACTTATAAGGAGATTTTTCTTGACATCACCTTGGATCTCATACTGTCTACCTCATTTACATTGTCTATTATGGTAATTTTACTGTGTCATGCAGTTTTGAATGTTTCATCTTGTAGTTGTGCCAAAAAGCAAGCAAGGGTTATGTTCTTGGACGCCATCCATAGAGGCTGATTTCATGCAATGTGCTTCACGCTGTCTGAGCTGTTACAGAAACTGATTTCCATTGATAATCTCTGTGGAAAGTCTGAGGCACTGACCGTCTGTTTGTCTGAGGTCGCACAAATCGCTCACTGTCTGTGGCGTCATTGTAGGTTGACGGCCACCGTGGCCATGGTACTATGACTCATCCTATATCTCCTAATTACTGCTGCCATTGACTTTTAGCTGGTCACTGATCCTTTTCTATCTTTCTGAAGCCTCACATTTACTTTTTTTTTTTAAATTCCTCTGAGATAGATGCAGCCCATAGGTCTAAAACTCAGAAAGTTCTCATGCTCACAGGTCATTTAAGAACATCCAATTAGCCTATATAGGAATCATAGCTGTTCTCTATTTTGTTTCAGTGATCACAGGATTTCTAACTTGTGTGTGAGTGATTACAGGCATATTTTTGAATGATTTGCCTTTAAGCGACATGAGAGATATTATTCTTTTCATCCAGCAATAAAGCAAATACATGCAGTTCTCTAAAAGTCTAACTATTACTTTAATAAGAAATAAATGACAGCAAATGTGTTTCAAAGCAATTTTCCACTCACAATCTGATGAGTCTGATTTACTTCCATATATCAGTTCCTCCCACCATGCAGTTGCCAAGTCATTGCCTTAATGATTTTTTTTGCGGTCCTGTCAGAGCCTGCAGTAATTCATCTTCCTGAATTTACAGGCTTAGTGCTTCTGACTGTCATTTTTATGTTGTAACAAATCATCTGGGTTTGTTTGCCCATTCTGTGCAAAACAACAAATCTTCGCCTAATCATGTTCTGTGTCTGCTGAACTTGTAATGCCCGCAGGGGTGCCTCCTGTGGGGTTTCACACACTGATGCTCCAGACAATAACCTGCACTAACAATTTGTAGAAAGCTGCAAGTTTCAAAGTCTTAATGTACACATACACAGACACGGACACACAAATTCCACCATCATGCAGTCATTTCTGTCAGTGGATTATGGGCATGGCATTAAGAGCATCCTGGGACAAACTTAATAGTGTTCATTTCAATTTGACACCCATAAATCAAATAATACAAATATCATATTGTTTCCTTCTGACCAAACTGTAATACCAAAATATTCAATAAAACCTTTAGAACAATTTAGCTGATTCATTTTGTTCTGAATGCACTGTAAAAGGATGCACAATATAGTTCTTTCTCTGCTTGGCCTGGCTCGCCTAAAGGGGGTAATGTGGTTGGGTGAATCTGAATTTATGAAAGCCCTTCAGTTCAAGTTCAGCAAGGAGTCTGTCTGAGCTCCACGTTGAGGAATTTTAGGAAGTGATTCTGCCAGAAACCACACAGTGATCTTACTGAAATCACGCCATGTTTCTCTCCATGAGAGATAATCACGCTGGCATCTGTGGTCAGTACAAGATGTGACGCCTTGTTAAGTGCTCACATTTAATTTCTTACTGAAAATGTTAAATTGTGGAAGTCATCATAAGGGGAAAAGCACAGGGCCACTGCAGGAAGTACTGTGTCCTTTCTGCAAGATATCCAAGTTTATGTAATGTCACAGACCTGCGGATAATGTTTGGTTGTTTATTAACTGTGAGCACAATCTTACCCCAACCTTAACCCCTTAAGTTCCAGGTTATTTCTTAAAACTCACACCTAAAAACATCCCCAGATTAACACAGCAACAGCTCTGTAACTGTAAGGCCAAAATGAATAACCTCTGTTTTTTGTATATGGGAGACTTGAAAGAATAATGAATAAATGATAATGATAAATGAGATTTAAGCAGAATGAGGGCCAACTAAATGCCGTAGTTTCATAGCTGTTAACATGCATTAACCATAGTTTATCATCTTAATAATAATAATAAGCTTCATCTATAGAGCACTACTCGAAATCCACATCACATGGTGCTTCACGGTGGCAGCAAAATAAAACAGACAAGCCATAAAATCATCAGGATTTAAAAGCAGGCGGATAAAAACCAAAACAATTTGCTATATGAAACGAGTAGGAAAAAATTATAGGTGATAAAACAGTTGAAAGGAAATTAAAACTCACGTAAAATTAGGAAAGGCTCTCTAATAAAAAGTATATATGCCTCATTTACTCAGGCAGATCACTCCAAAGCCACGGGGGCCCTGACTTTAAATGTTCTGTCCACCTTGATTTTTCAGCTTGGCCCCTGGAATCAACAAAACACCTCTGCTGAAGATCCCAAAGCCCACACACACAGTGCTAAAAGTTTAGAGATAGCAATACAGCTGGGAGAAAGAGTGTGAAGGGCCTTAAAGGTAATCAAACTAATCTGTCCTATAAAACATCCTGGGAGCCAGTGTCAAAAAGGCTGAAATGGTGATCTCTCATCTCTTGGTTCTCTACAAAAACCTGGCTGTTAAGTTCTATACAGTCTGGAGTCAATCAATAGATCGTTAGATCAGGCAGGTAAAAAGTTAAGCTAGTCTGAATTTTTGAAGATGATGAAAACATGATAACACAAGCTTTGTGATAAGCTGCGCAAACATCACTGTGAAACCAGATGCAAGATTTCTCAGCTGATGGGAGGATTAGTTCTGCCATGTGCCAGTGACTAACATCTCTGTTTTGTCTGAGTTCAGCTGAAGACTTTTTTTGACATCCAGTTTATGGCATCATGGAGGCATTCATGAAGAGACGTCCGTGTACAAAGGTCATAGGGTCAAACATACAGGTACAGCTGCATGTCATCAGCATAAAAATGTAAAGAAACACCACGTCTATAAATAATAATGTGTCCAAAGGGAGGCATGTATAAAGGAAATTCAATTGGGTTAATTTTAATAACCATGATTGTACTCACACTAACCTTGGAGATGTAAGAAGGAAGTAGTTTTAAAATGTATTTAAAAGAAACGTTGTCACTGTACATTATCTGATGTTCCTTTTGCCATGTTTGTCTGGCAATAGAGTTTTTCACCACCCACCAAATACGTCCAATAGTGATTCTTCCATTTGTGTCCACTAACTGTCTTAAACCGTTATATCATCCACTGTGTTCAGCATTTAATTCCCTTATCTGAGCTTTTTCACCAAAAATAACTGCTTTCTGCATCTGTACATGTGGCTAATGGCAGTCGTGTGGGTGAATCAGAGCAGGAGAGTATTGGGCTGTGAAATCAAAACAATGAACTGAGAGGTGCTAAAATGCTAAAATAATTAAATAAATGGGGGAAAGACTACATAGTGAAGCCAAGTCATGGAAGAAGTATTCAGATCCTTTACTTATACATGAATCAGTACAGCAATGTTAAAATACTCCATTACAAGTAAAATCCTGCATGAAAAATCCTCCATGAGGGAAAGTACATGCATTAGCAGTGAAATGTAGCTAAAGTATTGAAGTAAAAGTCCTGGTTTGGTCCCACTGACTGATATTTTATTATTATATATGACATCACTGGATTATTCATGAAGCATCAGTGTGTCAGCAACATGTTACAGTTGCCAGTTAGTTTGCAGTTTCAGTTGTTATGGTTGTAGCTGCTAACTGATTTATACTACTTGTGATGTTTTACATTATACAGCAGAAGTGAGGACACCTCTGTGCAATGTATCATCGCTCAATAACTGTATATACAACAAGAGTATTTCCTTTTACAAACAAAAAACAGCTACTTTTGAAAGATAATGTTGAAAATATAGGCCCTAAAGTCAAATCTGGGATTACTGAGACAAAATTGAGTACACCTGTCATTTCCAAATAGCTTACTTGCTCAAATGGAAAATCTGACTGTGTATTCTTACAAAGATGGAAAAGAACACAGAAAGATCTGTGATCATCTGAAAATCTATAGAATTATAGAGGTATAGAATGAGCCATAGAAGCAGTAATCAGAGTCTCAGTGATCATCCTCCTGATTGCTACAAACAGTGCGCTACTTTCACAATGTGCCAAACAGACAGACAAGGCGAGCTCAGACAACATGAAACATATTGCATAACAACAATTGTATGGATGGCATCCATGAAAAAAGCCCTCGCTTGCTCTTTGGCCCAGAACTGCAAGATGAAGCCTTGCTTAAGAACATGAAAAGAAGCTTGATGGATTTTAGCAGCACATTCTTCCATCAGATAAGACCAAGAAAAATGTGTTCAGCCCAGATGAGTACAGCATGTTTGGCATGCACACAGTCAGTGAAAGCATAGACCTGACAGTGAAGCACAGAGGTGGGAGTGTGATGAGGTGGGACTGCACGAGTGCAGAAGATGTTGGGGAGATTATAGAGGACGCCAAGAATGCCTCTGAATATGACAAAACACTGGCTGACGAGATGACTCCCAGGCTGTAGAAGTTGGGCAAAAGATGAAATTTAGTATCCTCCAAGCCATGGAGGCATTACTCTTGTTGAAAATAAAGTTGAACATATGAAGCACTGAAGAAATTAATGATTTGCACCTCAGTAATGAAAGGTGCACTGACCTTGGTTGTAATATTTTAATATTACAATTTAAAGTTAGTTTTTAAATTTAAGTGCAGATACACTGTTCAACTTCTTGAGAGGTGATAGAATGATGAATTATTAGACATTTCAATGACTGCTAATGGTTATTGTGCATACAGACCAATCTGAAAGGTTGGGAGATGATTTACTGAAGTTTAGAGGTAAAAATCAGTGTTTGGTGGAGCCGTAACAACTCAGACATCTGAAATGTGTGCCCAGTTATTTTTTTGGAAGAAGCCAAAACCACTGGCTTCATCTTAAACAATGTTTAGTGTAAAATCTTCATCTTAAAAGTAACTAAATCTTTTTTAATAAGAGTAGTGGAGCAGAAAGTACAATATTTCCCTCTGAAAAGTAGTGGAGTGGAAGTATGAAGTATCATAAAAGGGAAATATTAAAGTAATGTACAAGTACCTCAGAATTGTTCTTGTAAATGTAAATGTACTTTCCACCACTGGTCAGGTCATAGTGCACTGTGAACTCATTATTACAAGGTAAGCTGCATTAGAATTATTATTAGACAAGTGTATTTACTCAGAGTACACAAGCTGTGTTGCTGACATTGTGGGTGGACAACTGCGCTTTCTGCAACTATTCATTGATTTAACCTCGAACACACCTCAACACGTTGTTAATGTGTTAGTCCGACAATCCTAATTATCAGCTACAATACACTGTCACATATTATGAGCAGGAGCTTTTATTTGATTGTCTAAATACAGGCGAGGTGTTGATGTGAAGTTTTCAGGATTGATACAAGCCTCATTATGAGCTGTTGTTGAAAAATGTCAATTAGGAAGTGATGACTGAAACTTTGTCACTAAAACACCATGCCGCTGCATTTTTTGAAATCGCTAGCACCTCTAAAGAAGCTCTTGGTCTTTTAGTGTAGCTCAGTCTATGTAAGGTTACTGGAACTGAACTGAGTCACTGCCTGATGGGCCTCTGCTAAAGTTCAAACTTGGAAAAAGAGCACTGGGGGAAAAATGACAGTTAAAACCACTCTGGGAAATTTTCCGCAGTAAAGTCGACACGTTGCCTCTGCACACACACACACACACACACACACACACACACACACACACACACACACACACACACACACACACACACACACATATAGTCTATTCATAGCACAATAAATCTGGATACTAAGCACCACATTTTAAGTAAATTATAATGTCTTTCTTTCCGTTTTGATGGGAGTTTTTCCAGCATTGATGTGAAACTGTTTTTCATCCACCCACAGAGATGCTAACTGTCAGTAAAGTCTCTCTGAACATTAAACGTTTGTTTAGTTTAATTACAAATCACCTTCTGTGCAAATCACACCATTGTCAAGCTAATTAATTTGGTTGGGCTTGATCTATTAAAAAGCACTCTCTTCTGTATCAGAGTCAGAGCTGCCTCATGTTCTGTAAATATCTCATTCACAAAATGTCAAAACTAAAGACAGGAAAAAGGGTAGATTTCCTCTCTTGCCTGTCTGGCACTAACTAACTGATGTTTTTGGGCCTTGCCATGGCGATTAGAAATAAATGAGAAGTACTGTGAATGTAAATGTCCTGACTACAGTTGCAAAAGCCCATTAGTTCACTGGGTGAATAATGGATTTCTTTCTCAGTACATTCTCCGTCACTCTTAAATGAACTTCTGTGTTTTTTGGGGGGTTTTTTTTGTCTAGTCTTCCTCCTGACGGCAGGCTCAGTGTATGATTGCCCAGACAGAAGCTGTGATTTCCATGAATGAGCAAACTGATCATGGTTGGTACATGACTGAAAAACATATCAAACTGTCGTGTCTACAGCAGCTCAGGTCCAACAGCCACTGCTGGAATGTGAGGGGGTGTCACTGTTGTCAAAACAATGATTGAACTGTTTGGGAGTTACTAAGAATTTCAGGCTTTGGTTTTGATGACCTGCAGGAAAAATTCAGAAAGGACTAATAAAAATCCTCTTTAGCTGCTGTTCTTTTCTTCTCTCTGTTGGCCTTGCATGTTGGGTTTTACCCTCCTGTTCACACAGATTTTAGGGCCCCTATGAACCCAGTTTAGTCTTCTGATGCATTTGCATGAAAGCAAACAATGCCAACAGATAATGGTTAGGGTATAGTCAAAACAGAAACAGTCATTGAACTGGTTGGATGTGGCAGAGGATGTTTGTCAGCAGGATGTGACACTGTGGTTTGATGGCTCATTTTGTGTGGTAGTGGATGGCACATGCAAAAAGGAACAATGATGTGCCAAGAAATTAAACCAACTTTTTATCACCTTGCTCCAAAATCATGATTAAACTTTCATTCTTTTATATAACAATAAAGACAGTTTTAAGAATTGGAGCATAGCACTTCTTATTACTATGGTATAAATGCATTTTAAATGTCCACAAATGTATTGGTTCAAAATTAAGCGAACTGCAAAGCCTCCCCTGTTCACTGTACTGTGCTGATATTTCAGAAAAATCCTTGGACAGTCATAATTATCATTGTACAAGGAATTATTTTGGTGACTGAAGTAAATTGAAAGCAGAGGTTCAGGCACAGAAACCTAGTTAACTCTTCCTGAAACTGCATGGAAGAAAGAGTCAAGAAGCTCTTTGGTCCCACAGATTTCTTTGCCTGCACTGCTCCCTGGTGGCGTTTGAAGTAAATTAAAAGTGTTTGACATCCCAGTGTCAGAATGTGGACAGATGTTCCACACTTCCCTTTTCGGTCTTATACTGTATAAAAGTGGTTCCCTATCTCGGTGATCAAGACCTACTCAAGGAGTTACACAATTATTTACAAGGAAAGAAGATGAAACATTTGTTTTGCTTTTTCTTTTCTTTCTTTTTTTTAATGGCAATCTTTGTTGTTTTCCTGTGAGATCCTGGAGCATCAGTTTCAATTGAACTGCTCATAGCTCATACACATATAGATGAGGTCTCCTAAGCTATCAAAATCATTATGAGACAACAAGTGTTACGGCCAGTGGTAACAGTGTGCCGTATTTCTGCTGTGGTGACCCTTTGCTCTGGAGTATTGTGTGAGGATGGCCTGTGGATGCCCAGCTGTGGCTGGTTTGGAGGCCTGCTCCAAGAATGCAGCTGTCAGGAATCAGAGCTGAAGACCTGCGCGCCAGCCTCTCTTCTCCCCGCCTCCTGACGTGTCAGATTGGACCACCACTTGTGACCCCCTGCCACCAGCCAATCAACCGCAGCCTTCATCACACCTGGACCTGATAAAACCTGCAACCAAACACTCAGTCGGGGGCGGCTGGGATCTAGAGTGAACAGTCTGCCCTGGTGCCTCTCGTGTTGTGTGTGTACTGTTTAATTAATGTTTCCGTAGCCATGTGTTGTGTTTTGTCTTGTGTGTGGCTACTCGGAGTATGTAGCTTTGGTGGCAAGAGGCTAACTTCATGGGAGGTATTTTGGATGTCTCAGTGGAGACTTTGGTGACCTCAGTTAGCCTCTGCCAATTAAGTGTTCTGTGTTTAGTAGCTACCAAGTGGGTGGTGATTCGAGTCTTGTGACTTCTGTGTTGTATGTTTGAGGCACCAGTTTTATTTAGTAATTTTGTGCACTTGGCACTTGTTTATTTCTGTTTGGT
>OMNN01089949.1:0-43148 GCA_900302755.1 Chromis chromis
ACACTTGGAAGTTGGTGCTTCAGTAAGACTTGGTCCAGTATGCAAGTGTTATGTGGACACTTGAAGTCTTCAGTGCACATAAACTAAGAATGTACTTTTCAGTGCGTAGAGGATATATGATTATAAGGAGAATTAGATGGGGAATTACATTTTATTGTGGAAATCACATACACATAAATATTCCATGCAGAATAATTTTATACATACTAAAACATGTCTGTAGGGGATCTTTAAGCGCAAGATAGAGACTTTATAAGCCACCACAAAAGCGTTAGATCTTTCTATAATACACGTCTAAATGATGCCACCTGGTTTGTAACGGGTTACTCTGTCATCTAAACATCCCTCTAATTTTATTTTGATTTTATTTGTTCCCCTACTTTAGAAGTAATCAGTTATATACAAGCCAGGAAAGAGAACTCAGTGGGGTTTTTTGTGCTTTTTTTGCTGGTTGAATTATATTTTATTTCACAGTTTACAAGGTTAATGTGAACAACTTAACATATGCAGGACTTACACTTGTTTATGGCCTCTTGACCTAATGGTTCATTCGGTGCATATTAGCATCACTGGAAGTTTCATGTCACTGAATTTTTAATCTTCATAGCATTTGACCTCTGGTCTCTGAATACATTTACTAATGGATATGTGTGTATTGGAGATCTTATGTAACTGTACTGTATTAAATAACTAATGTGGAAGACGAGTGTAGAAAAGGAAGCAGCCATGAGAGAATGACATGCACTCTCTTGCTGTGCAAATGAACTTAAAGGAAACGAGGTTTTATCTGCAGCAATCTGGTTGGGTTTTTTTGTTGTTTTTTTATCTCTGTCTGAAGGAGATCAAACTTTAACACCAAGTCAAAATAGATGATAAAAATGTTTTATGTCTTCATAAATTGATTAGCGTAAATTCCTCAGTATTTTTAAGAAGCTTTTTTTCAGTATCTTAGTTGGTGTTCTGCATTAAAGTTTTAGTTTGCTTTTCAGCATTCCTCCTTGTGTGTTTCGATTTCCTTTCAGTGCTTTTAATTTATTAATGGGAGTTTTCACCAAGAAGCTATTTCCTGATGAAATCAAAGCACAAATTGACTCTAAATGAAATGTCAGCATCTTTTGTTTGCAAGTTGATGATTATAAAGGTTGTGATTAAAAAGCAAGTTTTCTAAACATGGTGTAAATGAACAGTCTGAAGCCACTGTGAGATGAAGTAAATCACTTCACACAACAACCATCAAATCCTAACTATTCGCTACAGTAGGAGGTATATCATATGAAGTTTTTTTACTTTAACATGGAATAGAAACAGTTTGACAAATGTTAAAGAACAGACAATGTAATGAATGCAAACAGCTCATTTACTCTTATATTGTTTAAAACAGCTGTAATCACTATTTTTTATAATGACAACATGTCGTGGGAGAGGAATCATGCATAGTGATGAACCTACGAAGAAACATCACCTGAATCGCCTTCTGGCAATACAGGGCTTTATAGTTATTCTCAGCTCATTGTGTAGCTGTCCTGGCTGCAAATTCACTGTTTTGATTCACTGTCACTCCTCTCATAGTGTTGTTTTTGCTTGCAGCAGGCAGCTGTCACCAGTGGAAAAGTTATAAAAGCCCACTGTACACTCGGCACCAAAATGCAGTTTGACATTTGCTGGTAAACATAGTGCAGTATTTAACAGCTAAAGAGCCAGATAATTCCGTCATGGGTTGGTAGAAACCAAAAACCTAGCTAAAAGCAAAGCTGTGTTTTTAAATAGGAAACAATTTGCAACAACTTCACCACATCATCTGTAAAGGTGATGATACATCAGTATTTCTGCGGCCCCGAAGTGCCCAAAAATATCTGTTGTTACAGCTATTATTATGTTATTGTCCTTCACTCCTCTTACCACGTTCATCTTTCACCTTCGTTATTTGCATCTCCATTGTGAATTTCATTGCCACTAACCTTCTGCCTCCTCTCCTCTTGTTCAGAACATAGCATGGGTGAAGTCCTACAATATTTGCTTCGAGCTTGAAGACAGCAATGAGATATTCACCCAGCTTTACAGAACACTCTTCCAGGTCATCAAGTAAGTCCCTTTATCAAAACCCACCTCCATGTTCATCACGGTGTGTTATGTGTTTATGTGTGCCCAGATTTAATTTTTGTACATTTCCTCCTTTTCGTTTTTGGGCTGCGGCAGTCCTTAATGACAGAGCTGAGCTGCTGTGACTAACACCTCAATCTGTCTTTGCAGCTACATCATGAAACAGCACAGTAGCAGTCTGGTTGTTTCGCTTTGATTGCCCTCTCTCCTCTCCTCTTTTTTTCCCCTCCTCACCCCCCCACTCTCAATTTCACTCTGCTGAACACAACCTTGAGGGCTGAATTCTGCAGTACAGAATTTGGCTCTTTGCCATTAGGAAAAAAAATGTGGTTGCGTGTGTCAAGGTTGTGCCAACACAATGCTTATTTTTTTAAATACATAGGAAGAATCTAAAGAACTCTGCTTTCCATTTGAAATATTTGCAGTGAGCCAGAAAGTGTAGGTGATGCAGGTCGTTTGTGTGTGTGTGTGTTTGTGTATTTGTGTAAGTGACTTTGCCAGTGAATGGGAGGTAATGAGAGCAGTAATGCCTGGTAGCGTTGACGACATCAGTCTCTGAGATACAAATCTAGGTAATAAGCTTTGCCTCCCGCTGTAATGCATATCATTATGAGCAAATACACCCACTCTGTGTGATCGGTGCATCTTCACAGTCCCATGAACTGTTCGTATGAGGCCAGTTTGTTTCCAGAATGAGAGATTCAGCAAGTGGAAAAGCACAAATGCCTACAAAATGCTTGCTTGCTGCCATCAAGTAAATCTCAGTCATGGTGCACTAAAACAGTGATATATTCTTGTGCCAAATGGGTGAGATATTTGACATTTCAAACTAAAGCCAGTCAGCTTAACAGGCTGCCTCAATAGCAGTGTTGAATATTATTTAACTTATACAAAGCTCTCTGATCACTGACTTTTTTGTGCCTCATTTCTGTAGCAACGGCCACAACCAGAAAGTGCACATGCATATGGTGGACCTGATGAGCTCCATCATCTGTGAGGGAGACACTGTATCGCAGGAGCTATTGGACACTGTGTTGGTCAACCTGGTGCCAGCGCACAAGGTATGTACACAATGTGCAGATGCATGTGCACTCAACGGGCACAATCACACAAAAAGTAGCACCCTGTGTGTGCAAATGGGTGAAAGTGCAGCCAAATATCAAGTCCTTTGGAAAAAAATACATTCAGATATACACACACTACCATTATGGAAGATGATACAAGTAGAAAATGCTCAGTAATGGACAGCCTGAAGTGAGTTGATAGAGTCAATAGACTGAGGCCAATATAATTTTCTATACCCTGTAATTCAGTGAGACACCTGCAGGTGAGAAGCGGTAAAGCAGCTTTGTGCAAATGTGGACATCTGTGCCTGCTACAAGTGTCCTAATGAGATCCCTCAGAGTGAAAAACAAGAAATGATGGGCTACACCCTTATTTTTGCATATATATATTTTCATGATATGCTGTCTGAACATTTTGTTGATTTACTGTTTTCTTCACTAATTGTTTTCTGCCTGTGTAGAATCTGAACAAACAAGCGTACGACCTGGCCAAAGCTCTGCTGAAGAGGACTGCTCAGGCTATTGAACCTTACATCACCAATGTAAGATTAAGTCTCTGACACTGTGTGTAGTATGTCTTTACATTTCTCATCATATCTACAGTGCAAGCAGATCGTTTTTAGGCCCTTTTATGTTTTCCACATTTGGTTATGCTTCAGATTCATCGTTGGATAGATTAAATTAATAATTTCTTATCTTATGCTGAAAATATCAAAACTGAAAATATCCTTTTAAATAAGTGTTTAGATCCTTTGTTATGACACTTATTCAATGGTCCCTGAGATGCTTCTGCAACTTAGAGTTAGAGTCCACCTGTGGCTAATTGAATTCATTGCAGGTCAGATAAAGTTCAGCACAATTTTAAGCTCCAAATCAATAATAAGCTCTCTTTCAAAGCCTTCTTCTTAAAGCAACATTTCAATCCAAAAGAAAAAAAAGAAAAGAAATGACATTTGACTTCACCTCACCAGTAACCTTAGAAGTGGAGCAAGAAATTAGCAAAATCTTCACTTAGATCATAGTGTCGGTAAATAACTTTGGTCTTTGTTGCACATCTTTACTTTCCCCTGCCTTCTAAAATGCTTTTTCGTCTGATTCTGCATCTCAAAAAGCAGGCATATGTCACAAAAATAACTGTTTGAGCTGGCGGATCATCTCGGGTTTTATCTATAACCTTTACTTATCCCTCTCTTTCATCTTCAACAGTTCTTCAACCAGGTGCTGATGCTGGGAAAGACCTCAGTCAGTGATCTGTCTGAGCACGTTTTCGACCTCATCTTGGAGCTTTACAACATAGACAGCCACCTGCTGCTCTCAGTGTTGCCACAGCTGGAGTTTAAACTCAAGGTACAGACACAGTCCCTCTTTTACTTAAACATTTAGGCAGCAAACTTTTGAGTGTATTTTTAAATGTAATGTTTAAAGCTGGGGGTTTTTATGCTAAGTGTGCCTAAATGGAGTATTTAGGGTAATATAGTTGTAATGTAGTGTACAAAACACCTTACTGCATTTTATTGGGATATTTGATAGTATGACAGTTGTTTTTAATGAGATATGTTTATATAAGGCGTGTAGGTAGTAGTTATAGATCTTGCAGCAGTGCTTATGTAAACATTTGTATTATTAGCTTGTCTTCACTCCAGACTAAAAACTTGAATTCTCAGACCCATTACCCACAGAATTACACATATTCACCTTCTCTGCAGGTTTGTTGATTCATATTAGAAAGATAAAGCAGTCAGCCAGTCAGCATAATGTTGCCTCTGCAGTGTCTCATAAAGGCATCGTGCTGATGGATAACGCTCATTAACTGTTCAGAGGGAGTGTAGATCACTGCTGTCTCCTCAAAATAATAGCTGCGATAAAATCTCTCCACCACACAGACTACACACTCACTCTCTGTCTCTCTCATGCTCACTCATTCTTTCTCTCACCCTCGCTCTTTTCATCTTTATCTCTCCTTGTTTCTTTTCTCCCCCCCGCTGCGTTTTCTTCTTTCGTCCTCGGTCCTTCCCTCTTCCTACCTCGTTTTCCTTTGTCTCTGCCGTTTCTTCTTTTCCCTGGCTCATTCTAAACCATGATTGATACCAAAGAAGCTGCTGCCATTGTGTGTTATGAAAATGGTAATGTTTCCAATGCAGTTAATGTAAATGACTTGGCGCGTCTGTCCAATCGACACAGCCAAATTCGGTGCATCATTTCTCTCTCTGTCTCTCTCTCCTTCCCTCCGTCTCTGCAGAGTAATGATAATGATGAGAGGCTGCAGGTGGTGAAGCTGCTGGCTAAGATGTTTGGAGCCAAGGACTCGGAGTTGGCTGCGCAGAACAAACCACTCTGGCAGTGTTACCTGGGGAGGTGGGTTTCAGTGTTGTGGCCTTGGCATCCACTGATCCTCAAAGCCTGGACAAAATGTTAAAATACTGCTTTTGTTTTTACCCCACTTGATCACTTAAAGAGGTTAAACTGAGTACAGACCTTACTTTTTTCCAACTTAATTGTTAATTGTTGGTTCACTTGCCCGCAACATCATCACTTTCCTCGATAAAGGTTTAATTCAAGCCTTTTCACTTTCAGTTCCGTTGTCTTTTATTTTCAGAAATTAGAAACTGTATTGTTATTGTACCAACAGTACAATGAGAATTGCTGTGCACACCGAAAAAATAAATAAAAAGTAAAGTTTAAAAACATAATTAGAGCATTGGTTACTGTATAAAATATTGCACGCATCTTGAGTGTTATATTTTGCTTCCTGCATCTAGTGTGTGCCTGCAGCAAATACCTGCTGACTTACTCTATTACTATTTTGTGTATCCGTTTGTTATCTTTTACGGTTGCTGACATTAATTTTACTTTCTACCCAAAAGGTTTAATGACATCCACGTGCCTATAAGACTGGAGTGTGTCAAGTTCGCCAGTCATTGTCTCATGAACCACCCAGACCTGGCCAAAGACCTCACAGGTAAATCGGCTAAAATGCTTAAAATAAATAAATAAATAAATAAAGCCACTATATGGAGATGATACCACAAAATTTGCACAACTTACAAGCTACTCCTAATAAAGTTTTATTGTTCATTTGGAAACTGTACTTGCCTGCCGGTCCTCTCTCCTCCCACTTATTTGTTCCTGTTTTCTTTTCCAGAATACTTGAGGGTCAGATCACATGACCCAGAGGAGGCCATCCGCCATGATGTCATTGTCTCTATAGTAACTGCTGCCAAGAAAGACTTGTCTCTAGTCAATGATGCATTGCTCAATTTTGTGAAGGAGAGGACCTTGGACAAGAGAGTAAGTGGGCAAATGCAAAGTATGTTTGAAGTGTCATTATGTTTTTAAAGAGTTTTTCAGTATGTTGTATGTAGGACAGGGCAATATGGGGGGAAGCTGTATTACAATTACTTTAAAATTAGTCAGTACTCATGATATTAATTAAGATATTAATTAATTCACTGTTTTTGCTGAGGTTGAAGATTCCCTAGCAGTTTCAAAAACACTTGCATGTGTGTCTGTCAACATGGGGAAAGCATATAGTTAAGATGTGTTTCTGAGGTCCTTCTCTGAGTCTAACTGCTGATGGCAGTGTACACACTTTTTTATTAAATGGTGATGTTCAGCATTTTTAGTATTTCTCATTTTGTTCATCACCACTGTTTCATGTAGGACTTCAGATAATGTTTCCCTCGCAACATTTGGGACTTTGTCATCCAATTAGCAGCTAAATGGGGCTTTCACCCTCTGAACTCCTGAACAGTTTCTGGTAATTTTTTTTTGCTCCGGTTACATTTTTACTGACTGGGCTCATTTTTAACTGCAGTATAAAGTCCTGCACCTCAGCGAAATAGCATAACAATGGCTAAGAGTGGGGAGAATTCAAAAATCCTATGTAGAAGAGTAAGTGGGTCAAATTTCCCAATTTTTAGGTTAGATTTGGTTGTGTATGAACAAATGTCATAAATGATTACTTCAAGAACTGTCAGAAAGTGGAAAATCCAACAATTCCTCCTGTTTTTACAGTTTCTTGCTATGATAAATGGTGTTTTTTCCCCGTTTAAATATCATGGCATTCAGACTTGCTGGCAGGTTTTGGGGTTCAGAGCGTTAAGTGACCAAAGTATCTCCACCATCTCCACCTATGTCTTTTATCTCTTGATGTTACATTTTCCTGCTACTCTCTGTGTTTTCCTCTGCGGGACCACTTGCCAACTTTCCTATCATGTTAAGTGTTTACATTATTATGTTGGCCTGCCATAGTTGTATGACACTTTCCCTCTGAGGAGCCACAGCCACTGTAGCATTTCATAAAGTTCTTTTGTAACCAGTTGTCATGATCTCCTTTATGTCTTTTCCTATCTTTCATCAGTGGCGTGTACGTAAGGAGGCAATGATGGGCCTGGCATCGATCTACAGGAAGTACTCACTGCAGGGAGAGGGAGGGAGAGAGGCCTCTAAACAGATTTCCTGGATCAAAGACAAGCTGCTTCACATCTACTACCAGAACAGCATTGATGACAGGTTTGTGTGTTTTCCTGTGTGTTATATAAAAACATAGGAAAATCAAAGACCTTCATGAATTTCTATGACACTTTAAATACCTGGGAGTAAGTGTTTTTAGGGGTTAAGCATTTAAATCGGTTTGCTTAAAGATGCTGATTAGACTCTGAGTTCCTTAAATTAATTGCTTTTCATTTGCTCAGTCACTACTTTTGTGTGTGCAGCAGAAAGCTGCTTTTAGCAATGTAAGCGAAGATTTCAGCACTTCATTTTGTTTGATGAATGAACTTGTTCTGTGGATAACTAGTTGAATGCGGATAACGACTTCACATTGAGGTCTTTCACAGCACAATTTGGCAGTGTGCCAAACATTTCACCTGTCTCAAACACAAACAGAAAAATTAGGTTTTTAAGTAGGCTTTTCAGAATCCAAAGAGCAAACGCGTTTCTCTAGACTCTGTTTACTGCAGCAGTTTAAAGGCCATACATGGGAAAATATAATATAATACACCCTACAGTAGCCTCGAGGCATCATAATGTAAAGCCGTCACAGCTGTTTTCATAAACAAGTTGTATGTAGGACTGGGTTTTGCTAGTCTTTGAGCAGCCAGACAGCACACTGCAGCATCACTTACTTCAGTCAGAACTAGAAAATGTGATGTGTTATTGTTTCTCCACCTACACAGGCTCAACATGGAGAGCCTGCAGTACCTCTCTGGGGCTTGTTCAAAGCTATTCTGCAAAATGTCACTAGTTGAAGTAGAAGATTAGCAATTACAAGGCAAACTGGGAGCCTGAAAAAACAAGCTTTAATGACGACAAAAAAAAAAAAAAAAAGACAAAACACCTCCATGAAGCATTACAGTCTCGGATCGAACCGCATAAGAGTGTCTGTGTGGGTAGTTATCCTTTAAATCACTCTGCTGCAGTGGAGCTGCTCAGATGCCAAAAGGAAAAGTCTGTGAGTGTGAATGTGTGTGATTGTATGATACTTGAGCAGGGCAGCATTGAATTATTTGTTTTTGTTCAGTAAATGCTCCCTAAAAAACTATGAAATTACGGGTCACAAAGCATCTCTAAATGTCCTGTTATTATTATGACACATATTGATATTGGAGTTTATTCCTCGACTAATAAAAAATCATATCAATCTATTTAATTACTCAAGGGGACAATCAACAGGGAACTTTATTTGTTCTACTAATTTTCCTTTTTTCAAAGACACTGACTTTGGTGTAGAGAGTCCTGGCGGTTAATGACTGCTCAGCTCAGACCCTTAAGGAGGGAAATGGAATAATAAGATTTAAATTTTAATTTTCCTCCGTCTGCACAGGTTGCTGGTGGAGCGAGTCTTCGCCCAGTACATGGTTCCTCACAACCTGGAAACCTCTGAGAGAATGAAGTGTCTTTACTACCTGTATGCCACGCTGGACACAAATGCTGTCAAGTAAGTCACTTGAAATGTTGAATGTTTAGAAAAGGATAGAATGGTCTGAGAGGCACAAGTTGTTGGAGGAAATGTCCAGATAGAAAGCCTAAACGACTTTTCCTTTGCATCATTTGTTTCCCTTGCAGAGCTTTGAATGAGATGTGGAAGTGCCAGAATCTCTTGAGACACCATGTCAAAGACCTACTGGACCTGATTAAAAAACCCAAGGTAATTCTAACTGATGTACATTGCAAAACTTTGTAAGCAGGTTGATGGATAAATATATCGTTCTCACATATTTCTAAGCTATTTTTGCTTTTCTTTTGTTTTAGTCTGAAGCGTCCAGCAAGGCTGTATTCGCCAAAGTCATGGTGATCACAAGTAAGTGGTTCTCTTAAAATAGAAGATACATTTCATTTAGAAAACTTATTGTAGTGGTTTGAATGTAAAGTCCTTTTCAGACGGCTTCACTCAGACATAAACACCACAGTGATGGTGAGAGCTACGGTACACATGCAATATTTGTCATACATGTGGGATTGAACAGTACATCAAGTGACATATACACAATAATGCGCTAAAAAACAAGACCAAATCTAAACTAACAGTAAGCTTATCAACCTGTCCAAATAACTTATAGTCTGGTTTGTTTATGGTTTCCTCAGCAATAAAAACTCTGTCCATGTGTGATGATAATCAAACTACTACTTCGCCAAGAGTAAAAAATAAATTCAAAAATTCCGACAGATAAGATCCCGCTTTGGACTCAATCCGAGGACAGCCACAATCTATCAAATGATTTAAATGTAGCTTAATAACTGTGACTTTGTGTGTGACAACTCACCTATCAGATATGAAGAAAAGTAGATCCTGATTCTGTCTCCATGTCTGATATAATTTATGAGTCAGTAACATTTGCCAGCACTTCTGTTCCATTGTTCCGTGTGCCTAAATGCATTTAACTCTATTGCTCTGGAGATCAAAAGGAGCCTGCTGCCGTTCAATGCTGCAGATATGTTATAAACCATGAGGAAAGACTCCTACATAGAGCTGGAAGCAACTGAACTTAAGCTACTGTTAACATTTTGTCAAAAATATATTCGTATTACATTAGTTTTTGGTGAATGTTATGAATCTAAGCTGTTAGCCTGTGTTTTTATCACAGTTAAGTTGTATTTTTATGCACATTTCAATGTGTAGCACAAAGTAAATAAGGGAGGTGTATTTTGTTTTTTGTCTGCAAACTGCGTTAATGTGACTGCATGCAGTTCAGACTTGTGCCTTGTAAGAAGTGATACAGATATGGGGTTCTCATTCAGACATGAAGCCGACACATTTAGTTGCTGTCAGATAAGCGGAAAGGAGTACAGGTCTAAAAAGGAGTTTATACCGCCACATGTACGTTTCTAGTTAGCATAGCTTAAGGAAAAATCAACAAAAATTCTAACAAGATTGCTGTAACAGGTGATCTTACCTCCATTACTAAAGCTATTCCATATTGACATTAGCTTTATTCTGTGTCTGTAGGGAACCTGCCAGACCCGGGAAAGGCTCAGGACTTTGTGAAGAAGCTGGCACAGGTCCTCGACGACGACGAGCGAATCCGAGATCAGTTGGAAACCTTGGTCAGCCCCACCTGCTCTTGCAAGCAGGCTGAAGTCTGTGTGGTGAGTATTGATGTTTCTGTCAAAGACCTCAGCGTGGTGCCCTCTAATTGAAATGTTGTCATCCCTCCATCAGCTCTGTTTTTCTATGAGTGGAGCCCTTATAGTTACAGTAGCCTTAAAGTTTGTTCATAAATTTGACATTTTCTCAAAAGTCCCAAATTTATTTATTGTTTTTTGTGTTACATTACTTGAGAAGAAAAACCTCTCAACTCAAATTCTGTAAAATCTTTCAGTGTAGGTTTGTCTTGATTTGTACAAATATACATTATATCAGTGTTTTGAGTTACACTAACTGTTAAAGTAAAATTTTGTGGGCGCCCCGATAGCCTAATGGTTATGTCGCGAGACCCACATGCAGAGACGTAGCGACTGTGCCGGGTTCGAGTCCAACCTCGGGCATTTACCGCACGTCCTTCCCGACTCTCTCCTGTTTCCGACTCTATCCACTGTCCTGTCGAATAAAATGGCGAAAAGTCAAAAAGAAATCTTAAAGTTAAATTTTGTATCTCACTTTAATAGCCTCTTACCTACATAGTAGATAATCCACCTATAACATATCCTTTGAATTAACAAATACCCAGACTTAGTAGACTTTAACAGTGGTTGTAAAATGTTTTATGGTTTCATTGTTTATGAAGCATGATGGCATCTTGAACTCATAAGCGTTCCAGCAACCTGCCGTCACTGTAGGAAAAAGTATCAAAACACATCAGTTTACGCTCCTATAATGAGTATTTTAGGCCAACAGGTAAAGTTTCAGTGGTTATGGTTCTATACTACTAAAAAGGCAGAAGAAATATTGCAGAGATGTATATCTACTTTACAGTGTCATTATTCATTTTTTTCAGCGAGACATCACTAAAAAGCTTGGCAGCCCCAAACAGCCCAGCAATCCATTCCTGGAAATGGTAAAGTTCCTGCTGGAGAGGATTGCTCCTGTTCACATCGACACAGAGTCCATCAGGTACTGTGTTAAAACAGAAACTCCCATTAATACAAAGACTATCAATACCAGTGACATTTGATTCTAACGCGCAGTGTTTCTTCTCTACCATCATCTATCAGTGCTTTGATAAAACAAGTAAACAAATCTATCGATGGAACGGCTGATGATGAGGAGGAGGGCGTTCCCACTGAAGAAGCCATCAGAGCGGGACTGGAACTGCTAAAGGTAAAAACCTGTAAGAAACCCAGATGTCAGCTGGGCTCTAATTTGAAAATCTTCACCTGTCTGCAAATTGTGATAAAGAATACTAACTTGTAAGTCATTCATTATCTCACTGGTGCATTGTTCAACAATACAATACCTATAGGGAAAATTCAAAATTATAGGCTCTGCTCTCAGTTCAGCTTCTAGAGTGTTTGTGTAAATTGCTGCCCACAACTTTAGTAATCAGAGAATTAAACATATTGTTTTGTTTTGTTCTCGTTGAATGGAATTGTCGAATGACAAACAGGAAAAAAATTAACATTCAGTGACGGGTAATAAACCTCCCACGGTTATGCCTTTGATGTGGGGCTGACAGCAGCATTAATTACACAACGCATTATTACTGATGACATAAAGACTTCCCGTGTCTTTCCAGTTTACTTAAAACATATGCAACATTTCTGTAAACATTTTGATAATGGAACATTTTTGAGTCAATGCTGTCCAGTTGTTTGACCCATTTTTCATCCCAGGTGCTGTCGTTCACACACCCAGTGTCATTCCACTCTGCAGAGACATTTGAGTCTCTGTTGGGCTGTTTGAAAATGGATGATGAGAAGGTGGCCGAGGCTGCGCTGCAGATCTTCAAGAACACAGGCAGCAAGATGGAAGAGAGTTTTCCTCACATCAAATCGTACGTTTTATTGTCTGATAGATGCTTTCATTCATTTTTTATCTTACAGCTCATTATATGCAGTCATACTTACATATTCAGCTGTGCATAGGATGCTTCTATGCAATGCTTCTTCATATCTTAAAACACTCACCAGGACACACTACACTCTTTGTGATTTAAGACCATGCTTTCTGCTGGTTTTTAATGATGTTCTCCTGTCTGCTCCCCCAAGTGTTCTACTGCCGGTACTGCAGGCCAAAGCCAAGAGAGGCCCTCCTCGCCAGGCCAAGTATGCCATCCACTGCATCAACGCCATGTTCAGCAACAGAGACACACACTTTGCGCAGATCTTTGAGGTCAGTCAACTTTTCTCTTTTGTTTCATAAATGTGAATCAGTGTACAAATCACCTAGATCTTCTGGTTTCCACACTTTGCAAAGGCTTTACCTTTTTTGTTTTCTAGTTTTAGGCAGAGAATCAGGTTAGATTGAAAAATGTTTCTAAAATATT
The DNA here is from genome assembly GCA_900302755.1 of Chromis chromis. Taxonomy (NCBI): domain Eukaryota; kingdom Metazoa; phylum Chordata; class Actinopteri; family Pomacentridae; genus Chromis; species Chromis chromis. Next base: position 13,088 of record OMNN01089949.1, read on the forward strand.
AAGAACATGTAACGTCCTGATGTGAACTGAGTATTTACTTCATCTTCATCAAGTACGTCTTAAAGAGTGTTAAGTTTGATGTGACCCTAAAACAGGAATGCTAAACACGCCTGTTCCTCCCAAACCTGAACAGGTTGTTGGATATAATGTGACATTTTTTCACACCAAGAGATCTGCATGTCTTTGGTTAAAACAATTGATGAAATGTTGTGATGTTTCTCCAGCCCCTGCACAAAGGCCTGGACCCTGCTAACCTGGAGCAGCTCATCACTCCTTTGACCACCCTGGGTCACTTGGCTCAGCTGGCCCCAGAACAGTTCGCCGCACCACTCAAATCTCTAGTCGCCAACTTCATTGTGAAGGATCTGCTCATGAACGACAGGGTACACGCTTCATACCAGACTCATGTTTAGTTATTTAGCATAGAAACGTACATAGAAAACAGTTCATCACAGTACTAGGATAAGTATTTTTTGTCTGTCTGTGCATTTCATGTGATGTAGGCTCACAGTATTATTTGTCTGTAGATCCCAGGCAAGAAGACAACCAAACTTTGGGTTCCTGACGATGAAGTGTCCCCAGAGACTCTGGCCAAGGTCAGCAGGAAATCCTTTTGTATCTCTTTTAAAGCTCACTCTGCCTGTCCAGACACCTGCTGTCTTTTTTTTAGACAGAATTGTCATGGATATTGTATATGTCTTGCTTTATATGTTGACCATAATAATTAAAGGAGCAGATAAGTTATTTTGAATATTGTAACGCCAGTGATGCACTTTTGTTGCCCAAAAATGACTTGACCTTTCTCTGTTCTTTCCTCCTCCATTCAGATCCAGGGCATAAAGCTGATGGTGAGGTGGTTATTAGGAGTGAAGAATAACCAGAGCAAATCAGGCAACTCCACCCTGAGGATGCTGACTGCAATCCTCCACAGCGATGGAGATCTAACTGAGCAGGGCAGGATGGGGTAAGGTCCTGTGTGTGTCAGCCTTTTGAGCAGCTTAAAGAGAGCTTTGTCTTCAGATTATAATCAGTGAAGCAAATTTTAATGGGTATTGTGGACCTTTGGGGGATGTTGGGTTTTAATTGTGAACACAATTTGTAGATAAATAAAGAAAAGCTTGTTTACTCGTGTCTCCTCTGGCTTCTTCTTTTTATCTCCCAGCAAACCAGACATGTCGAGGCTGCGACTGGCAGCGGCATGTGCCCTGCTGAAGCTGGCACAGGAGCCCTGCTATCACGAAATCATCACACTGGAACAGTATCAGCTGTGTGCTCTTGTCATCAATGTAAGAACCGCCACTGGTCCCTCTTTTCACACAAAGTTCATGCTCCTTTTCAGACTTTGCATTTTATTTTCTGGATTTATCATTTGGATTTTATATTTCTTTGAAATGATGCACAACTATACTCTGTCATTTTCTCTCAAACACCTAGTTCGATTCAACATCTATGTTCTTTTTTGGCTTCTTCTTTTCTACTATTGCATCCACTACCTCCTACTCCTAATCATCGTCACTGTTCTCTGTGCATCTTTCTCTTTGCTCTCTAGGATGAGTGCTACCAAGTGCGACAGTGTTTTTCCCAGAAGCTTCACCGGGGCCTGTGCCGCCTCCGTCTACCGCTGGAGTACATGGCAGTGTTCGCTTTGTGTGCCAAGGACCCTGTTAAAGAGAGGAGAGCTCACGCTCGTCAGTGCTTGGTGAAAAATGTCAACATTCGCAGAGAGTACCTCAAACAGCATGCTGCCATCAGCGGTAAAGAAACGGAACTAAATCTGACCATTTAAAATTAAAACTAGCAATTGTGTTTTTTTTATTGTATATTCTTATTTATCTCGGAAGCTGCCAGAAAACAATTTTCACATGAAACAAGTTCTCCAGTATTTGATAAGCGTGTACAGTATACTTTTATAACCTGAATATTTAAGATTTAATTTTTGAAAAATAAATGATACAACTGTAAACACAAAATCTTTTGCCTGGAGTGCACCTCAGTGCAAAGAGAGCATTTGTTAGCAATGTTGTCATGAGGTAGTAATGGTGTAATATTTTCCCCTGTGTGTACAGACAAGCTGTTCTCTCTGCTGCCGGAGTACGTAGTGCCCTACACCATCCACCTTCTGGCACATGACCCAGACTATGTCAAAGTACAGGACATCGAGCAGCTGAAGGAAATAAAAGAGTAAGTAGGGTTTGGGAAAGCTGCTGGTTGCTGATAGCGTTAATTAACAAACAAATACTGTACAAAAAAATAAATCGGACACAAAATGTAATCATCAGGATGGAATATTACAACCATGTGGTTATAGTCATTTTAGGAGGAATGCAGCTGTGTTGACAATAAAAACTTCAAGCACTAAATAATATAAACTTTTTCCTTTTAGAGAATACTTAATGCTAGTAAAGTTTTATTAATGCCATTACTCATAAATTGCGTCTGCAGTATCCAACAAATTGTAAGGCCTACATTCAAGAACTTAAAAGGAAAATTTTAGAGAATCATGGCTGGAATTCTGAGTCTTGTGTGCTGATGTCAAACTTCCCTTCCTTGTTAGGGCTCTGTGGTTTGTCCTTGAGATCATAATGGCCAAGAATGAGAACAATAGTCACGCCTTCATTAGAAAAATGGTGGAAAATATCAAACAGACGAAAGATGCCCAGGCTCCCACCGATCCCAAAACTAACGAGGTACACATTACACGTGCATGTCCAAATACGCTGAACATATAATATGTGGATAGTACACACTCATTCACTGCTCTAACCGAGTACCATCCAGCTGACCAGATGTTTGTGTCGTGTCTGTACAGAAACTGTACACAGTGTGTGATGTGGCCATGCACATTATCATGTCAAAGAGCACCACCTACAGCCTGGAGTCCCCAAAAGACCCTCAGCTACCCTCACGCTTCTTCACCAAACCAGACAAGGTCGGTGTCTGCACAGCATTTTCCTAAATCTTCAATATTTTCTCTCCAGCGCAACAGTTGATTTAATGTCTTCTTTGTTATTGTGTATTCATGGCAAGAGCTGAGCCACAAATTAGATCTGCAAAACAGTTCCTTTGCTTTGATTCCCCGTGTTAAGGATATTAATGCATAAACACCTTTTGACAGGTGCATATTAAAAAGTGTTAATTAAAAGATAAAACCAGATGACTTGTATTTCCCAGGATGTGGTAGCTGGAGGAAGCCTTTTTTAATAAACACGGGCTTGTTTCAACGGGAAAGATCAAAATAGCTGGCTCATATTTTGACTAATGAGATTGTTTGTTTGGCAGGGAAAACCTTCTCCACGTTATCCCCAGCTCGTGTTTCTTTTCTTTTTTTGGTAGTTATTGTTCTCTCTATACAAACAAGCTCTCTAACATAACTCTGGTCTCTGTTTCAGAATTTCAGCAACACAAAAAATTATCTCCCACCAGAGATGAAGTCATTCTTCACACCCGGAAAAGTAAGTTTAATCAAACTTCTGCAATGCTGATGCTTGTTTATACATGCCATCTTTGTGTTTTGTTTGATGGAACATGTATCCAACTCAGCTCTTGTCATCTCTCTTTTCTCCCTTATCAAGCCCAAGTCGGCTAATGTTTTGGGTGCAGTAAACAAGCCGCTGTCGTCGGCGGGCAAACAGCTCCAGAGTAAAGCTTCCCGTATGGAGACCAACAGTAACGACGAGTCCTCGTCCAACCCAGGCTCCCCACAACGCAGCAAGACCAGGTATAAAATATGGAATTCACTTTTAACACTCAAAGACTAAAGTCCAAACCCTAATATCAACAAGCCTGGAGCCTGCTGAAGCATCAAGACACTAAATTCCTCCAACTCCAGACATTCAGGTGTTCTAATCTCTGAGCAGACCGACAATAAACTGGGTCTAATTATTCACATATTTCAAAATGATGACAACAAACAGCCTCACGACACACGGATTGAAGATGTTTACTGATGCTTTTATAAACTACACTGAACTGCAGAAGTTGTTGCACCTTGAGTTGCAGTTGTTTGTTTTTACAACACTAACAATTAATAATTGCTATTTTTCAGGCTTGACAGCACAGAAATGGATCATAGTGAAAACGAGGACATCAGCCTAAAGAGAGCAGACAGTGTTGACAAGGTATTAAAACCTCTTATGCGGATCTACTCCTGTGATGACGGATTATTATAACATAGCAGCGGGGCTTCAGTTTAGTCTTTTTAATGTTATTCAAGGGTTTTATCAGTGTGAAATTGAGCATCCATTTAGTCATTATATCTACATTACTAATGAGAGACTAATGAAATCCAGTAATCATCCTGAAAATATTGCATTATTGAGTTATTTGTTCCAAATCATTGGTAGCAACCATCCTGTCTTGTCAGAATCTCTCAGCTGTAATCTTATTAAAAATAATACTCTCCCCAGATCAACCTTGAAGCCAATGGATACCAATAGAATGTACAGACAAAATAAAAAATGCTTTTGTATACAGTGTGATCTTAATGGAAAAGCTGGAATTTGCCCAAGTATCATAAAAAATAAAATCTTTTTCTTAGTTTGTTCTCCAGTATGACTGCACAAATAAACAAAAACATTATTTGAAAGTACACAGTAGCTTAGGACGAGCAGAAAAGGGCGCGTTGCCGTGATCAAGCTGAGAGCTGACAGTCATAAATCCTCGTGTCTCTGTGTTTTGATTGTATTGTGCAAACACAAGCTGGATTTAAGTCAAGACGGGATTAGCAAGTATGCAATGTGTAAACAGTCCTCAATAACAGCCTCCAAACCGACTGCTTGCACAATATCTTTGTTTTGTTCTGTATTAGTGAAGTAATTCTTTCTTTTTCAACAAGTCAAAGGTATTTTCTATCAAAACTTGTAAATTTACATATATTTTAGTTCTTGTACTTTTCAAGCTTTTTCTCTCATTCATTGACTGGGTTTTTAAAAGTTTGTTTTCACAGGAAGCATAACAACTCTCATGGACCAAAAAAACATTTAGAAAATATATTCTTTTAGTAAATAGAAGGGTTCTGGCTTCATTATTATGAGTCATTTACAGAAGCCACAGCTTACTCTTTCTTGGGGCCTTTAGTAGCCAAATGGTTAAGGCACATGCCACATGTCTAAAATGTCCATGGTGTTACTCCTGCCTTGGTTGCAGGTCAGACTATCCTTTCTCTTCTTCTCTCTCTCTCTACTGCAGCTCTCAAACAAATTGTTTTGTCCTTTTACAGGATATTGAAAAGCCTCGTGGTCGCAAACGGGGTGTGACCTCCAGTGAGGACCAGGAGAGCAAGCCAAAGCGAGGACGTAAGAAGGCAGCTGCCAACACGACCGCAGCAGCCGAGGCTGAGGACCAGTGGGACGAGGACAACCGACCGGAGGACGAACAGAACAGCCCTCCGAAAAAAGGACGCAGGGGCCGGCCTCCAAAGTCTGCTGCTGCCAGCCAGGACACACCTACCAAGGGCAGGAGGGGACGAAAGAAGGCAGCTCCTCCACCAGAGGATGAGGAGGAGGAGGAAGAGGAAGAAGAGGAGAGGGGAGAAGAGGAAGTGGAGGAGGAGGATGAAGAGGACGATAGGAGCAGTGAAAATATGGAGGTGAAGCCCAAAGGAGGAAGGCAAGCCAGGGCACCAAGAAGATCACAAGGGTAAGAAACAGAAAGAGTGTGAAGCAAAGGCCTTCAGAGAAGTTTGATCAGCTGCATCGATAACATATTCTTCTGGCACAGAGTCATTTTTGACTCAGACTCTGGTGTTTTTTTTGCATTTTGTTCAACAGCTTGGAGTCGGCAGAGTCCACACCACAGAAGAGGAGAGGACGTCCACCCAAAGCGGCTCAGCCAGCTGCCAAGAAACCAGCGTAAGAGGAACATTAGCTTTCTGATTTTACAAGCTTCTGCATAAACTCCAGCACACATTTCATTCAGAAGTCACTACTTGTTACAGTGGTTAAATAGCTTGTCTCATAATAAATGTCAATTTAATAGCAAAACTTCAAATAAGCTTGAGTTAATTATTTTTAATGTGTCAATTCATTTATCCAATTTTATACCACTTATCCTGGTCCACTTTGTTGTAATCTCATTTATTATATTAATTGGAATTATTGAAAAAAAGGAAAATTATATATTCAAAATTAATTATCTGCCATATTTCCCCTGCTGGTTTTCCATCATACTTATTTTTGTGACTTGGGTGTTAAATTGTTTGGTATAACAAATTTAGCTGCAGAAACTCTGTTTGCTGTGGAATCTAGCTGCAGTCTGTCACTGTATGCACACATTATTATATGCAACAACACCTAGATTAGAAGTTAGTATTGTAAACTATTATTATATATTACTAGTCAGGGTGGTGTCTTAATTTTACAACTGCCAAAGATGCCCTTTTGCCAACACTCAGCACCTGGTGGGTGATATTTTGAGACGCTTTAAACCAAAAACAATTCTGTGTTAAATCAGACTAGCTTTGTTGCCTCTGTAGGTGGTGTTGCTGTATAGACATCATGTTTCTGCATTGACTCCCTTTTACTTATTGCATCAGTTTAATTCAATGTGTATCCCCCTCTCTGGTGTCCAGGCGTGGTGGCCGATCGAAGGCAGCTGCTGCTAAAGATGACTCTGAGGAAGAAGACGAAGAAGAGGAGGAAGAGCAGGAAGACGAGCCAACACCGAAGGTACTGAGTCAGGTGTTGTGTTTACCATTTCTGGGTCTCACCTCCTGGTTGCATTAAAGATGTACATATGCATTCGGTCCACAGAGCGGCTGCTGTAACATCACACTTCACTATAATCAATGAAACTGGTTAAACCAGGCACGAGAGAAGCACACAAGTGGTGCATCTGGTCCACGGAGATCCGCTTTACAAACTTACAAATAGCCCAGTCCTGTATTTATATGTTTACACATGGTTTGTGCTGCCTTTTTACAAAGAAGTGGGTCTGACAGTGTCTGTTTTTTGTTTTTAATTAAACTCCCATAATACAGGAAAGGAGAACTGTACCAAACAGGGCTTCCACTTCAGGTTCAGGTTTAGATCATCCTGTTAGCATTTATTGTCTTCACAGTAGCTTGCGGTTGTTTAGTAACTTTTTTTCATATAGATAAATACAGCTCCACCTGATTTCACTGTACATCCGCCTGCAAACAGTCCGCATAAAGGTCCGACGAATTTAAGTAATATTTTGAAATATTTCTCGCTCCTAGGGTCGCAAGAAGGCAGCTGGGCGAAGAAGATGAGCTATAAAAAAAAACAATGGAGGACAAAAGAAGACCCCACGTCTCCTCTAAAGTCATGGAGGAATGACGCAGGAAAGAAAATATGGACATTGAACTTTTTAAACTTTTCATATGCCGACGCTCCTACTGTTACACAAATTTACACACTTGCATATACCACATGCACACCACATCAGAACATCCGCATCATCAGCTGTGGGTTGTTGCTTTGTGTTGCATTGTGATGATGTTCGCCACATTAAGTAGAAATAATTTTAACAGGAAAAACAAACAAAAAAAAAAGATCACACTTGTAAATAGTCTCTTATGTCTGTTTCATGTTCTGTTGTTGTGTTTGATGCTGACTGGGGGGATGCTGTAAAGCCTTTACCCGCTGATATTATTAAAGTGCTCCCTTAAAGCAATATTGCTTATCAAACCTCCCTCTGTGTCCTACTTTTAAAAACTGAAAGAGATTAACCATTAAATTTCTTTTCGAGACGTTAATTGTGTCATTTTACTTTAAAAGAAAAAGTTTTTGTTTACAACTCTGTATATTAATACCTTTTCTTTTTTTTTTTACCATGTATCGAAAAGTGTCCGAAACCTGTCCAAATGTAGAATTGCTTCTGGAAATGATTGTAGTGTGCGTCTCATTTTTAGGTTTGTACTTGCTGGTAGAAGGAAGTCATGAGCAGCTGTGGTTGTAGTGTTTGTCACTGCTGATTAACTTGGCTTCACATCCACCCAGTCAGAGCCTCCGTTGTATCAATATAATTCTCTATAAAACCTGACATGCACCATTTCTCTTTATTTTGCTTTTGACGTTTTGGATGGAGCGGTTTGTTTGGCCTTGTAATCGGGTTTGATGCCTAGTTGGAAAAGGCAAATTGGGCAGAACATGTACCCAAATAATGGGATGAATAGAACTGGTTCAGCTCAGTCAGTTCAGGGTGTTTGAAAAAGACTCCAAGTTAGGTGGTATTGCCTTTGAGTTTGTTTTGCTCAGATTATCTGCACTGCAAGCGCATTGACTGCACATGCGATGGCAAAACGGTGTGAGACGTCTGCAAGTAGGTAAGGCCCTACTAGGGTCTGTGGGCAGCTATGCTACAAGGGCATTCATGTGCATGCACAGAAAATGAAGAAACAACTTTGAGTACATCTATTCCAGGCAGACTCCTATTGACTACAAGTACGTGTCCATAAGTGTCTGCAAGGAAGTGTAATCAAGGCTTGAGGAGGAGGTTCTGTATCATGCACACCTTCATAATTTATCATTAAAAGAATTGTATATGAAGTAGTCGACTGCAGGACCTTTGAGGTGCTTTGATTTGTACATGCTTTCCATCGATGGTGCCCTAACGCAATAGGAAGTTCTAAAATCTCCAGAAATCCTGTGCTATGTCTGCCCACTGTGCTCAGCAAACCACAGGAATAATCCCACTGGTGGGTTCCTACAGTCCACTCTGTAACCAGATTATTCCATAAATAAGTGTCACAGCCTCTCAGAAACACAACCGTCTACCAGTGGGGGGCCGTCGGGGCCAGCAAGGCCTTCTCTGCTGGCCTAAACTCTATCAGAATCACTGACTTACATTTTGATATTTTCCCATTAATCTTTTTACATTATTCCCAATAGTCTATTCTCTGTCATAGCGCGTCTCTGGGCTGTGGTGCTTCTAGCAGTGTATGTTTATATTAGAGCTTTTATCCAATCATAAGAGTATCAAAAGTGCAGGCGCCTGTAGCTTAAAATACATCGCAATGAAACTGTTGCTTTAACCAATCAGATTTCGATGATGACCCCAGGGCCAGCTAGCAGGCGTACAATGACGTCAGCATTTTCACGTCCTCCGATTGGATGGTCAGAGAGCTTAGCCAAAGCTAGCGATTCCTACCTGCACAAGCTAAGCTAAAACTTTATCGTAAAAGTATTAATAAATTAAAATACGACTGGACAGACCTGACTTTCAGCATTAGCCTCCATGACGATAGAAAAGGTCTTATTGTTGGAACTGAAACGCAAAAATTGCCTGCACAACAGAGTAATTGAACTCTTCGTGAGGAAAGAAAGGAAGATGGATTTTGTGTTCAAATAATTAAGTTTTGGTGAGTAAAATGAATTATATTTACATTTATATATATTTATAATTTTATTGGGTTAATATTGATGCTCCTGCTAGATGTGATGTATATGGCTGCAGTGAAAGTAGACTTGTTAAATTGTTTTAACTGGGTTTCTTGCTTTAGTAATGGCTTTCATTCTCGCTTCATGAGATACCTTTCTGCGATGCAACGTCCTGTTATACTGCCTATCTGTATAATATTGATGGTTTCTATAGCCGAGGCGTCGTAATAATGGTATTAAAGAGGTGGTTTGGTTCAGGTAGGACGCCACTGAAGGCCTAGGTGTAAAATGCATGGCCCGCCACTGCCGTCTACACATATCAACTGTGGCTTAAATGCAAACCCTGAATTGGCCTTTAGGACCCAGCTTGATTGCGAAAAGTAACCAACAAAGTGTTTTTGGTCAAATACAGTTATTTGCCTGCAAAAGAACTTTGGCATTTGACCAAATAAAACGAAGGCAAACTATAAGTATTCATAAGAAATGTTTTTTGGGCAACACACTCAAAGGTTTGTAATTGAGGCTGCCCAAAAACTACCTGCAGTGGAAAATGGCCTAATAATGTTAGTACAGATGTATCCATTGCTGGACTGCTTTCTTGAAATCAAAGAATACCTGTGTGTCAAACTGTGCAGGTTTTTGTATTCTTCTTCCCCAATTGCTTCCACTGTATTGATGGGCTGGTATGGGTGTGGCTCCAATTAGGATCGTTGATTCAAAGGGCGGAAGCTGAGGTAGACCACACCAGGATGGGAGCCAATGGTGTGCAGGAAACCACACATCTATTCTGCACACAGGAACAAGAACCTGCATGGAAGTGGATCCCCTACCTCTGTATTTAGAGAGAGCTCATTTTAAGGTAATGCAAACACAACCATTCTTATTTTCAGGAAAAACATAACTATTAAGACATTTTTGTGATGTTTTTGTGACATTTCTTTCAAAGATTTATTTTTGGCCTTTTATGCCTTTATTGGATAGGACAGTGGATAGAGTTGGAAACGGGCGAGAGTTGGGAAGGACATGCGGTAAATGCCCAAGGTCAGAATCGAACCCTGGACAGCCGCTAGACCTCTGCACTTGGGTCACGCAACATAACCATTAGGCTATCAGGGCCCCCCTTTTGTGACGTTTTTGACAACATAATGTGTTCCTACACGCTACTACGCAACCCTACTATCCCCATCTTCGGAGGCTGACCTTATCCATTAGGCCACTGGGCTGATGTTAGAGAGCAGAGATCATTTGCTGCAATTATGCCAAGAGAGATTTGAGATTTGGGTTACTGTCATCTGCAACTCCTTTATAGCCTCTGAGAGGTCACACAGACAGGTGGCAATATTATTACATTTTGATCACGGGAACCTGTATGTTCCCGCACCTGTTTTCCCGCACTTTTTTACCCTCTGTAGGGTTTGAAACTGCACACATACAGACAAGATGGCAATATTGTTACGTTTCAAGAAATCACGAGAGCCTGTCTTTCCCCACATTTCTACACACTCTCATCTATCGTGCCACGCCATTTTTCTTTTTTTTTTTTTACATCAAAATTTCCTTCCAGCTGTTTGAATAAAGATGTAAATACTCATTAAATATGTCCCTGAATGTTTCAGCTCATGGATTCTTTTTCTTTACAGATTACAAAAGAACCAGTTTGGCAAAGTATGTGAAACACTGATCAGTTTCTAGACGGGATAGCTCCGTCATGGAAAGGAGAACTTCTCAAAAGAGTGGTAAGTTTTAGTTGTGGTAGTTTGGAAGTAGACAGAGCATGTTTTGAGTGTTTTATAATTTATTCAGTTTGGTTTCTGCCCCCTTCAGATCTTCAGAAAGAATTCTGAACTGAACCAACTATCAGAAAATGACACCTAAAGAGGCACGGCTTATAGCTCTCTGTTACTTCATGGGCTGATGATGCAACTTAGGCTTCATTTTATGGTGTAATGGTGACATTTTTCTGATGGACAATAATTTCATCCAAATCTATTTATCATATGGACTTGACTCAGTAACTATACATTCATACAATTAGCTGTTAAGTACTTCCTCTTTTTCTTACTGTAGAATTTAATACTAAAATGCCAGTTTTATATTGTTTTTATACCTGTTGCCTATATTCTGCTATTGTACAGGCATTTGTGAAAATACATTTGGTAAATGTTTTACTTTTTCATAAGCACAGATTACATATTTAGTCTCCAAAAAAAGTCTTATTTCACCCAAATCTTTAATAATTAAATATTATTATTAATATGAGTATGGACTGTTCATAATACCTGCTCCATGTGGCATTTTGTAGTACATACATTCCCGTGTATGTAGGATTCCTTTGCTCCTTTATGACTGGTGTCCACCCAGGTGTTGTTAAAGCATCTGTATTGTGGCGACCGTTGCTAGACTCATATTTCTGAACAGATTAGGGGTTCTATTACATTACAGACAGCCTCTTGCCACATGTAAATATATCATATAGAAAATAGAATAGCACATTATATGTTGTATCTCCTGCATGAGTGCATTCAATGTGTAAATCAGTTGGAACTACTGCTTTATTACAATATGTTGGTTAATCTTCAGTGGTTCAGGGCCATAACAACATATGCTGCCTCATAAGTATTTATATTATTTTACAGCTATAGTTAACTGTGTTAATATTTTACATACACAATGTAAAGTCAGATTTATTGTTACATATTAAACTACCCAAATATGCAGCCATTTACAGCAGTAAAATGCCCCACACCCATTATAATTTGAGTAATTATATCTCTTAACACATTCACAATCCCCCTTTTTATATGATAAGTACATTTAGCATTCTGTATTCTAAAATGCTAAGTAAGTTTAGGCTTATTTTTATAATTAGAGATCATAACAAATTAATTGTTGGGAAGTAGATATCTACATATACTGGTAGTTTAATCATGTCCTCAGTGTCCAACACTGTCGTCTCTTTAAAACAAACCTCAGGCTACATGAGTAGTTTTTAAATCAAATACTGTTACACGTTATTCATTGGAAATATAGTCATCATAAACTTATTGTTTACCCTGAAGAAGCTTCTCTATTATTGCACAAAACCATCACTGCAGCTCTGCATTAGCTATGCAATCACAAACAGGTACAAGTAGTTTAGTTCTGACACTTTCTCTCATCTCTTCAGCTGTGTTGGTGTCACTGGAAGTTTTTTCTTTTTTCTCAGCAGCACTGCAACACTTTCTGTTCCAATGAATGTGGGAACTTTCTGCTGATGTATTTCTGTCTGACAGTGTTCAAACAGGACATGCACTCTCCATCTACCATATCTGATTTATTTTTTGCACAGAGCTTATCTAGTTTACTTAACCTTAATCATCTGCTTGAGCCACGACCGGCTTCAGCTACACCTGCTGCCTGCATCCAGCTGCTGCACAAGAAGTGCATCCTGATTAACCTTATAGATCTGTAACATTACATGGCCACACTTCTTGTATTGTAAAATGTGCAGCACTTATAATACGTAACATCCTCGGAAATATCAATTCATTAAATGCATAGAATTTGACAGATGCCCATAACACAAAATAAGCTGGTGTTAAAGGACACAGACCCATTAAATGGTGGCTTTGGCAGCAACTGACATTAAGATTTATTATTTGTGTGTCTGCATAAATATCTCTAATTTAGAATTGTTGCACCTGTTAAACCTTTGGACCTCTGCAGAGACATGTCTTTACCTTGAATATTTTTACTGTTGTTTTCTATTTCCTATTTATTGTTTGTGATTCCTCAGTTTATTAGCTAGTATGCAGTTTTTTAAATCTCAGAACAAATCCTGCAAATTAGCAGTCTAAGAACTTTGGTATGCAGCATTTCTATATTCAGTCAAGATACTTTCCTGTGTATTAATACCACATTATGAAATAAACTGTAATATATTCAAACACTGAACAGTATCAGACATTTTTGACTACCCAGTGGTTTTAAAATACTCTCATGTTAATCTTTTTAGCTCAAATCTTTTCTAGCCATGAAACAGGGTTCTCCAACATCTAACATCAAAGGAAGGTCCATAACACAAAGCTTTAAAAGAAACAGAGACTTTTTATTTTAAGTTCTCTTTTTGTATATTCAGATCAAAACAATTTATCAGAAAAATCAACAATCCAAAGTTTCCTTTGGATCCCATCTGAGCAAGCACTTGGCGACAGTGGGGAGGAAAAAACTCCCTGTTACCAGGGAGGAAGGAAAAAACTTCCGGCAGAACCAGGCTCAGGGAGGGCGGCCATCTGCCTCGACCGGTTGGGGTGAGGGGAAAGGAAGAGACAACAGGACAGCAGACAGACAGACAGACGGACGGACATCAGAGCTCCTTTGCAGGCTGCTGAGCTGAAAAAGACAAGCATGACAAACGTTAACAGACACAGAAATGGTGACGTCCAGTGTTTAAAGTCTCCTTTTCATTTGAAATATTAACAAAGACATCAGGATTTCACAGAGTTTGCCTGAAATTACACCTTGTGTGATTTAAGTTCCTTGTTGTAAAGGAAAAACAAAAAAAGCACATTTAACTTACCAGTACATCCTGCTCCTTGTTCTCTATAAAGTCTCTGGTTCACTTCTGGTCATCCCTCATCCTCATGTGACTTCTGGAGCCGTTCCTTCTACTGGGTCCATCCAACGTCAGTCCTGAAAGAAAACAAGAAACACAGCAGAATCTGGTCTAGATGTTTCTAAGGGATAATAATGAATGAATAAGTATAAAACCAATATCTATGAAACTCACCTGTTGGCCTGATTCTTTGTGTCAGTGAGCTCATCATGTGAAATGTGAGAAGGTGCTGCTGTTACCTGTTGAACTAACCCCTCCCACATTTCACATGATGAGCTACACCTGGACACCTCATCTTACCTTGTTTTCATTCTGATCGTCTTCTGGCAGTCAAGAGACCATAAACTAAAACTTACCTGTTTTCCTCTTGCTATCTGCATCCGTTTTAACATCTGGCAGAGGGAGCTTCACTGAGGGGGAGTAACACGTAGTAGGTTTCAGGCTGTCCCCCCCCAGATCCACCCTCACCTCTGACAGGCATGCAGAGTCCCAGTGACAAGGACAGAGTTCAGTCACATAGATCAAAATACATCAATTTAATTAAGGAGGAGGGCGAGCCAGAGGAAGAGGAAGGGACAGGGAAGAGGGTTAGGAGGGAAAACAGTGATGACAAGGAGGCAGGGAGAGGAGGAGGGAGGGAGGAAGGAAACCACGGAGGAAGCAGGAGAGAGAGGAGGGGAGACAGGGGAGCTAGGAGGAGTGAGAGTCGGAGACCTGGGTGACGAGTCATCTGGGAGCGAGTCCCAGATGTCGTCCGTGAGTCTACGAGCTGCCAGCCTGGAAGCTCTGAGCCAGTTAGACTCGAGGCAGCGAGTCGCCATCGTGGAAGCCGTCAGGCAGCGAGCTACGAGCATGCGAGCTGCAAGTCTGCGAGCCCGAGGGCTGCGAGCAGTGAACCTGCGAGCTGCGAGCATGCGAGCCTGAAGCCTCCGAGCCTCCAGACGGCGAGCTGCAAGCCGTCGAGCTTCGTGGCCCATCGCTACAAACCGGCGAGCCACAAGACCGATGGCCACCAGCTGGCGGGCTGGGAGCCTCAATCTCATGAGACTCTGGACTCTTTCAGGCCAGTCGGAGCTTGGGACCGGAGTCCCAGTCCAAGCGTGGCGCTGATGACTCTGGAAACAGAAACAAACCAACATTTAGACTTCTGCTGCTTGAACACATCAAACATTATTCATTGATATAGAACTGTTTCTGTAAACTCTGGCATCAGTCTGCACTTTATGCTGCAGCAAATGAACCGCATGGAAACAGAGAAAGAACATTTTAGTTTTTATATTCTGATAGAATTATTTGTGAATAATTCGGTTTTGTGCATTTTCAACTGAATAAATTGAACAAAACTTGTTAGTGCACCTTGTCTTCCAAAAGAAACCTGTTATTAAACAGTCTTGAGCGCTTTATTCAAAATCTTGGGAGAAAAACTAATAATTTAGAAAAGATCTGCGAAGTCAGAGGATTTCTCTGCAAAACATGTAAAGTGACTGTTTTATCAATTCATTTAAATTAATACCGTATATTAACAGTTTATTTGTTTACTACACCGTCTCACTGCTATAAAACACTGACAGTCAACCAGCCACTAAACCTCATGCGTAATTACGCAGCTGATCCATGGATACTTCTACAAAGTCCTGCTGAACCAACAACATCTCTCCTCCTAAACAATCACAGATGTGATCTTCTGACAAACTACAGTCTCTGGTTATTGTCAGTTAATAATAAAACAGCAGAACAGCTTCAGTTTGACTCGGAGTGAAAACATCTCAGAGAGATGAAACAACAACATGTGGACTCTAAGAGAAGACAGATTCTATAGTTTGTCCGCTGACGTCAGACACTGAGTTCAGAACAGGATCAGGTCTGAACTGAAGACCAGCTGATGCTCCTCAACATCTTCACCAGTTAAACTCAGCTGCTTTGTTTACACCTGCACGTTCTGACGTCATGACGTTTCCTCTGAACGTCTCCTAATATCGTCTCCATGGCAACCAAAAATACATAATTCATCATCTTATGAAAAATGACCCAGTCGCCATTTTGTCTCCAATTTTTAACGCAAATTTCAACAAAACTGATGCCTTAAAACCAAAATGACTGTTTTTACTAAATTATTATTACTAAATGACTTAGTTTCACATTAATCAAATTTCCTGACACTTTTCATACAGTAAAACTAAGAAATAACAATTTTACACCAAGAAAACATCAAAATATAATATAATATATAATATAAACAACTAAATATCACCCAAACTGTGTTTTTTAAACATTCTGTTACTTAAAAAACTCTAAATTCAACTATATAAATTTATTCTCAGTTTTATAAACAATTTCAATAGGCTATTTAAGGAGGTCAATTAACAAATTAACATTAATGGAAAACATTAATTTATTTCCTTACCGTCATAGTGACTGTCAGGTCAGCAGGTCTCCAAACAGCAGGTGTTTTACCTTCTGGTGGCTTCAGGAGGGTTTCTTCTGTCTTCTTCTTTTCTTCTTTTCTTCTTCTTCTTGTAATCCTCAGAGTATCTTCTTCAAACAGTTTGGGTTTTTCTATGCTTTCTAGCCTTCAAGTCTCCAGAGAGTTCAGCTTTCCAGCGATCAGGTCTTTTTACAAAAGTCCACAAAGTCCAAGTGCAAAAAGTGGACAAACTATGGTCTGCGGCCCTTTTATAGCCGCTGAGCTGCGTCACCTTCTGTCTCCAGGACTTTAAAAGATGCAGCAGAATGCTGCTGTGGAGCTAAATGAATGATCTGAACCGTCTATGTATTTATTTCTATAGTTGATTTTATTGTCTAAATGTTTGGAGCGCAAAGTGATTTTTAACAAATATATTAACTTTTCCTAATAAAATCAGCTGGTTGGAGGAAAATAGAAGGAATAAGATCATAAACAGTCAATTACTGAATCAAATCATCTTTCAATCCTGCAGCAGCTGATGGTTCACATGAGATCTGAACTTTAACTTTATGATAGTTAAAACGTTATTGATTTAACACAGTGTCAGTGCATCATTGAAATCTGAGAGAAATAAACAGTAAAACAAGACAAAGTTTAAATCAATAAATCTTCCATCCTTCATGCTGAAAGAACTTTGGTCGATGACAGTCTGTGGGTTTGTCTAATTTTTATTTGAAATAATTAGAAAAATTGTGGGTTGTAGTTTTGTTTTTTAAATTAATGTATAGAAAAAATATAGACACCATCTGTAAATGAACCCAACTGTTATTTTAAATACTCTGCCAATAATACCTAATTATATTTAGAAACTTCACTATATTATTCACACAGCATTTTCTGTGATGTCTTAAATTACATACAAATTTATATCTAAAGACAATAATTATCTATAATTAGGTATGAAGCTCTTTACAGGTTGATGCCCATACTATCAATTCAATGCTTTTTTCCTTGTAATTTTAAGATACACGTTATATTATAGTAATAGTTTTATATTAATTTAAACTGTCTAATATATATTAAGTGGGGACAGTGGTGGCTTAGTGGTTTGTGAAGCAAACTTCTAACCGGTGGGTCGCCGGTTCGAGCACCCGGGCTGGCAAGAGGTTGAGGTGGGCCCTTGAGCAAGGCCCTTAACCTGACTGCTCCCTGGGTGCTGCACCACGGCAGCCCACTGCTCCTAGAATGTATAGTTAAGGTTCACTTTGAATAGGTTGGGTCAAATGCAGAGAAGGAATTTCCCCAAGGGGATCAATAAAGGTTAGATTAGATTAGATTATTATATATTTATTTTAACTTTTGAAACTTTTAACTCAAAAAGAAACCAAAGTATCTCAGCATGTGATTTCTTAACTCCCACAGTGACAGTTTTCAACCAGCCTACATGCAACAGCAGCATAATAGAATTATTGAATTATATCTTTTAGTTTTGGTGTGCTACCAAAAGCTATTCAGTGGCCCCACACTGCCACCCCTATTAAACATCGCTGCCTGCATCCAGTTGTTTCACAAGAAGTGCCTCCAAACCAATGCATAGTGGATACTGTTAGCAAAACGGCTGAACAAGTAGATTTATCTACCGTTACTAAACTGCTCTGTAATGCTACTTGTTCTTGTATTGTAAAATGTGGGGCTAACTCAATGAACAGGATCCAATAATTAGTTTTATAAGTGGTCAAACTGTTGTAGCACAGAATACAACTATACTGGCTTACAGGACATAAACATCAAAACCATAAAAAACAACAGAAAAACTGTCTTTACCTCAGTGATCTCACCGCTCCAAATGCACAGAAAGGATGAAGAGTCGGTGCCATTCATGAGGTTAAACTCAAAGTGTAGCAGTGAAGTGACAGTGACTCTGCAACACGTCCAGAAATTGGAGTAGATTTGTTTTACACCGACTCACTGACTTAGATCAGCGCAACAGAAAGGCCTCTCATGACAGGTGTAGTATGTACTCATATATTTGGACAGAACTATACTTTATGAATCGAAGAGGACCCACTCACCCCTTTATAAAAAGCCTGTTCTAATTTGGATGATTTACTCAAGTCACCCAATTACAGGTGTAAAAAGGGACATTCGCTGAAAAAGCAAGTAGTTTGCAACCCTGACTTCTGGGAGTTTAATATGTATGCATGATTGTATGTTTAATGATGATTTCTTGGAGTTGTTGTAACATCAATCACAATGCTGTTGCTCCTCTTTTGTGTGCATTACATTTTTTTGGAGAATCCTAAGCATTTACAGCATCTTTATTTTTCTAATAACCACATATTACAGCACAAACCTGCTCACAATCAGTATGTATGATGGATCCATTGTTGTTCATGCTAGCTGTTGGGCTAGCGCACTTTGGAATACTGTAAATATGTTACTGTTTGTGCTATCGGAAAAAAATCAAACGGTTTCTGAAAGCTGAGGCGTTGCGCTTTATTACCGTAATTTTACTGTAATTTCATCCAGCGGATTCCTGGAGGGGCACAAATTAAATTACCGTAATGACAATGTCGTTGCGCTTTACAGCCAATATGGTGTCATTACGGTGATTTCATTCGTGTTCCCCCAGGAATCTGCTGGATGAAATTACCGTAAAATTACTGTAACTCTTATAATAGGCAGTAAATTGTAAATGACTGCCAGATATCGAAAGTTTCCTCTGAAAAAATGGGCACAAGCACTCACAGGACATTTTCTTTTTGTAATCAAAATAAGAAAAAAAAGACCAGGCCGACATTTTGAGGCTCAGGTCTTAAAGGGTTAAATTATTTAACTAAAAGGGAAAATGTTTCTCACAACTCTTTAGAATTAGCCTCATAATGTTTGACAAATAAGGCAGCAAACAAGTTTTACAGCAAGAACATTCTACAAATTTATTAACAAAATCCATGATAATAGAAATCACTTGTGAGTGTGTGCTGGTGGGTGCAGGTCGGTCAGGAGATGAGCTCTGTAAAGAGCGACTGATTGGCAAAGTCGGCAGGTCTTTGCTGTGGGTGAGGCAGCAACGGACTGCCGCTGAGGCCAAAATGAGGGACGCCGGCGCTCAGGAAATAGAAAGGCACGTGGGTAATTCTTCCATTGGACCAACACTGAGAACAGAGAGACAAACATCACTGTGAAGCTGGTAGATAACAGACGGAGAAGACGGTATGAATATTCTCTTATCAGGATTTCTGCTGGGTTCACAGAGTTAAATTTAAGACTCTTTTCTCACCACATAGGAGGCAATTTAATACCTGTGTCACAATCATACCAGCTTATGTATAAAACTATATTTCAAAACCAGTAGGGACCAGAATGAATTATTATTATAATCTTCAGCACCTCCCAACAGGAATTCCTGAAATTCTATAAATTAATCAAATTAAAGATACCTGCACCCAGATAGCAGCACAAAGTGGATTAACCTGATATTAATTCATGCAAATTAAGTTTTTACTCAAGCCAACACTTGCCCTTTATGCAACAATGAGATTCCTATTTTTTTAATTATTATTTTTTAACTTAATCTTTAATTAACCACGGAGGTTAACAGCCTCTTTTTGGACGACTGTGTGAAGGTTCAAAGATATCAGTTAAAAAATAGGTACCAAACTTACGAAAGATAAAATGAGCTTAAAACAGTGTTTACACTAGTCTTGGATTCAGTTTAACTTTCTTCTGCAAACTATTCTAACTGTCTGGAGCAGAAAACATGAAAGCATCCCGGCTCATCTCCGTCTGTACGCCGGGACTAACAGCAGGTTTATGTGAAGAAGTTCATCCAGAACAGATGTACAGACGAAAATCTACCAATGACTCAGAACATGATGCAGAGAGAAAGACTGGTGGCCAGTCAGCTTTACAGTACAAAACACAATGAGGAGTGTTAAGGTGGTGACAAACTTAAATGCACTGTGATCAATAGAGTCCAGCCTATGAAGATGTTGTGCTGGTGGATTCAGGTATCGTGTTGCAGCAACAAGCCTTTTCCTGGATTCTGCAGCTGGTAGTGGTGACAGATCAGTCTGGTGGTGCTGACTGAAGCTACCTTTACTGTCTTCAACAGGCAGAGCTAATATTTAAGACCTTTGTACCCTACATTTAAGAAGTTTTAAAACCTTTATTGGAGCCTGTTAGAGGAAATTGACTTCAGTGCATTCTCAGAGTTTTGAACCCCTGGGGATATGTTGGCTGATATTCTTTATATATATATGTATATAAAGAATACTGTATGTTAGAGGTATATTGATTAGAAATGTACATTAAAAACACTGCACCACCCTCTACTCAGCTGTGACACAGACTCTGCTACATCTGCTGAGAATATTGTAAAAATAATGAAGTCGGAGTCGCTCTGCTGGACAAACTATGTGATAATAATACTTCCAAATTACCCCCAACATCTTTTTCGGCAATGTTTTCTGTAAAAAGAAATCTCATCAGCACATATGCTGATACCTATTTATCTCTGATTCATCATACACATTCAAATTAAAACATAATAAAGTATTAAAAATGAGGAATTCAGGAAATAGGACTGACCACAGTGAGCAGAGCCCCGTGCTGGAAATTGGGGTGGAACTGCATCAGTCTCGGCTCGGCTCCTGCCTCCCCTTGGACAAAACCACTAAACCAGAAGAAATATTCAGCACATGCAGGTGAGATACACAGTATTATTACAAAAGCAATACCTGTGACTTCTCCTAAATCCACACAAGTGTGAAATGTAATCACACATAAAAATACAAACCATGGCAAAAGCTCAAAGATGGGGTTGGCTCTCGTCTTGAACACAGCAATGATTGCTGGCCGGTCTGCTGCTTGTGGATCACCTGAGTAACAGATAAGACTGAGATGAGCTATTAAATACTTTAATACTGACAGATTTCATGAGGGTGAATAGATGGACAGCTGAGACCTTTAAGAAGCACTGCGAGCCTCTCTCCTCTCGGATCCCAGGCTAAAGACTGGATCTCTCCACCAACACTGGCAGACACATTAGACAACAGTGAGTGACACATAGGAGAAATATTCACATCATGTACTAAGGTAAAAGTACCTAAATACCTTTACAAAAATACTCCTTTAAAAGTAAATTAATAACACGTTAGAGAATCATTAGAAACACAACGTACTTAATATATCACAAGCAAAAGCAGTCATGATTCAGAGTGGCTCCTGTTGCTGTATTTAATCATTATTACGGATACATGTAAACAGTGCCTTGTTTGGGGGGGCAAATTTTTACTATTCGGTAGTTTAATCTATAAAAATGGATCGAGTTTTATAAACTGATTATATGTTTTGTGTGCAGATTGGCAGTGATAGCCTAGTGGTTTGTGAAGCGAACTTGTAACCGGTGGGTTCGAGACCCTGGACTGGCAAGAGGTTGAGGTGGGAAAGTGAGAGCGACCGCTTGTCCCAGTCACCACCATTGTGGGCCGTTGAGCAAGGCCCTTAACCCCTGACTGCTCCCTGGGCGCTGCACCGCTCAGTATGTATAGTTAAGCTTAACTTTGAATAGGATGGGTCAAATGCAGAGAAGGAATTTCCCCAAGGGGATCAATAAAGGTTAGATTATTAATGATTATTATTATAACTACTTATTACTGCTTCCACTTTCAAAAATAGATAGAATAGAATAGAATGTTTTTATTGTCATCATACACAAGGTGTGACGAAATTCAAAGACAGCTCGGGTGGTGCAAAATACACAAGTATAAATGAAAACAATAAATAGATAGAAGAGTGAAGTATAGAGAGAAGTATAAAGTATCATGAAATGGAAGTATTTAAATAAAGCACAAACTCTTTAAAATTGTACTTGACTAGGGATCAACTGATTATCGACCTGGTCAATTATCAGACACAATATTCTGCATTTTTATCATTATGAATTGTTTTTAAATCAAATCATGAATGAAAAAATGCACCACTTTGGTCCTGATGCAGCCGTTTCTCTCTCTTTCTATAGTAACAACTCTGTAACTGAGTATTGTCCCGCCTACAGCACTATTTCATTACTTACATATCCTGAGTAACAGACTATCAGCACTGAAAAATTAATGTTAAGAAGTTCTCTTTTAATTAAACATACGTAAAACCTAAATAAACAAATGCATTCTAACAAAGACCCTTGTTAGAATTTGTGCTATTCTAAATTCTGACATCAATTTTCATTTTTACTGAACATGTATATTGGTTCTATAATGTAAATCGGGTCCAAATATTGGTTATCAATCTCCTTGATTACTAATATTCAGTATTGGCCTGCAGTGTATGATGTTACATGATCAAGTCCAAAAACATACTTTCAAAGTGCTTCAAACTGTCTTACTGTTTGCCTGTGGGCCTTTTTGAAAACTGTATTTACATCTGTTTTTGATGTTAGGCTAAAAGATGGCCAATTAGCCATTTAGTTAAGAGCTCTTACATGATGTCTCCATCTGGTGTGTTAAAGGTTGTCTCTGATAGGTCGGCCACCACAGCTGCTGCCTGTGGCCCCTTTGACGTGCTTGTAGGAACACCTGCTGAATAACAATAACATCATGCAGGTCATTTATTAAGTCTGTAACACGTCAAACTGCCTGCACAGTCAGAGAAGTTATTAAAACTCTTCAAACACCATAATCACTGTTAATCCACCTTTAGAAGAAAGCAATTCAAGCAGCAACATCATATATCTACAGGTGTTTGTTGTGTAAAGACTGAGACGGTTAACCTGGAGCGTCAGTGAAAGTCAGAGCGTAGATGACCGTCTCTCCCTGAACACTGAAGAGAAGTCGACTCCCATCGGGACTCCAGCAGCCAGACTAATCAAGTAAAACAATCATTAGTTAATAAACATGTGATTTAGGAAATATTTTGCCACCTTATTGAATAAAAACAACGAGTTTTCACCTGGCAGCGACCTTTCACACATGGCCAACGCTCACATGTCCACATCCTGGTCTCCCAAACCCTGAAGGAGGAGATTTTATGTTTTATGCATGTGTAAAAGCTTTCTGTCCACTTATTATCTTAAACTAATACCTGCTAAACTCCAGAATATTCCACTAATCCCTTACATGTTCATAAATATTCATGAAAGGTGAGTGGGCCTCTATTATAGCACAGCACGTGGCCAATCACTCAGGTCCACACACACTAATCACGACAAGAGATTTTAACTTGAAATATGCTCTGGCACCTCTAAAAGGAAAAAAAGTTGGTGAAACTTCTAATCTCTAAAGTTTTCTCTCTAACCTGAACAGAGCAGACGGTGTAGAAGCCAGGACATGGCTGCCGTCAGGAGACCAAGACAGGAAACTGACCCCACCTCCTCCGACACGCTGAAGTGGTACGCAGATTTCAGCAGCCACATCCCAAACCTGAAGGATGCATTTATGTCAAAGGTGCACCAACAGAAAGAATTTCAGGTAAACACTTTGTTAATCAGGCTTGAAATTGACCATCATTGCTGTGTCCATTGGTGAAGCCGACAGGAGGAGAGATCCGCTGGGAGACCAGGCGATGGAAGTGACGGGGGAGTGACCAGGATGAGACAAAACCTGAGCACAACCAGACGAAGGCCTGCACAGATCGAAACGGGGATATTAAAGAACAAATACAGCTCAGGAAAAGGCACAGTGAGAGTTTCTACAAATTCAAATGAAGGCTTTTAAATGCTATTTTGACACTAGACTAGAAAAGCCCTTGGAGAGCGCAGACCTCCGCCAAGCAGCTGTTACCTTCTCAGCTCCGTGTCGTATACCTCAGTAAATGACACTACTGTGTTAGCTCGTTTTGTGCTGGTAAGCCGTCTGGGCCGCTATCAAAACAGGCAGCATGGGAGGCAGTAAACCTCGGAACTGGATCCGTTTTATTTGTCACAGACACGGTGAAAGAGTACACCGCACCTTCATCTACTACTACTACATTACCCATAAGCCACTGCACTTAAAGGAGCAGGCTCAGGCCAGTAACAGCTCATTTCCACCCATATTGGGATTTCCACGAGCAGCATTTTCTAATTTTTGGTAATCACCAACAGAACATCACCAAAATTTAATCATCTGTTCCTTGTCACATTATCAACATTTCCTGAAAATTTCATTAAAATCCAGACAGACTGATAAACGCCAGCAAAAACATAACCTCTGCTTGGCGGAGGTAATAAAAAGCTGGGTAATACGTTTTTCACCAGTAGCAACAGTTAGGTCAACAGTTTTTTTATGAAGTGCCTGAATTTCTTGGCACATACATCAAATGTGTGTCAGTAATTTCCAGCTGTATGTGACAATATTGTAAATGATCAATTAATGTGACCTGGACCCAGATAAGAAGAAGAAAATTGACGAACTGATAATTTTAGCCTATCTAAACACAAGCTAACATCTTCAAAGTCCAAATTTTCAAGTTAACACTAAAGATATTTTATTTACTATTATATATGACATTGTATACGAACTCCCGACACTTGAGAAGCTTAAACCAGACATTTGTTTGTTTTGTTTTTGTGCAAAACAATTACTTAATCGTACAATACCCCAATATTTGTTTTTATAAACTAATCGATTAACGGACTGACTCACCCATTATGACATGATGAGCTTGCCAACTATTGTAGCTAGCAGTGAAGGCAAAGGTTTCTACTAGACTAACAGACAGACTGAAAAGCAACAGTCACAACAATAGCACATTTAGTTTGTAAGCTGTATAGAATAGTTATAACTAGTTTTACTGCAGACAAACCAAAAATATTCAAGAACCTTACAAATGAATCCTGAATTTTTAATACCTTTATGGGCTTTTTTCAGAGACCTGAAATAAACACTGTTTATGGCCTGCAGGCACCCTGGGGCTTACGTACCTGGTTGACAGTGAGCAGGGGTCCACATGCCAAACCAGTAAACAGTTCTGACAGGCCACAGCGAGTGCAGACGCACACAGCGGCTTCCACTGCACTGCTGCAACACTCCTCTGTAGACGGTGCTTCAGTGTGGGAGTAGTGGCACTGAGAACAAAAGGAGTCAGAGCAGTGACAGTACAGTGACAGAATGACTGAGAGGTCAGAGAACAACACTTCTCTATGAGGCTGACATGCAGTCAGATTTTAGTTTGTAGGGTGTCGCTGAGAAACAGAAGTTCACTGTTGCATCAAATTATTTGTACAGAAAAGTGTTCATGAATTGTGAATGCATGGACTGTCATCTTGCTCTGTAAAGCTTTTATTGACAATTATCTGCTCCATTCTATATGTTATTTTTAAATCATGAGTATCTGATTGATTCAAAGATGATAGATTTGAAATTTAATTGTGCTACTCTTGGGTTAGAAATAAAGTGTGATAATTTGCTAAGAAATGACAGATATAAACTGTATTTTTTTTCCATGTGCTGTCATTGTGGCACCAGCTGGCCTTCTTCAGATCATAGTTAGGGTACCTTTTGGGATTGTAGATCTTGATGGAGTCATCGAGCAGAGCTACAGCAAATTTATCTGTATGAGGATGCCATGCAAAGGCTCGTACCACACAGTCTGACCTGGTTACACAGGAGAGATTAAAACACAGAAAGGTTGCTATTTAAACCAACAATTTTAAGACAAAAAAGACTGCAAACATAAAGAAACATTACACAGTTTTGCAGAACAATGCAGAGATTCAATTACCACTTGTTGATAATAAATGAATAGATTCATTCTTTGGTACTATCAGAAAACAGTGATGTGCTTTAATATCGTACCATAGTTTAAAACCTGAGGAAACGCAAATATAAAATGTACTGTTTATCAACAAAAGGAATATTCAATTTTGTTGTTGTAGTTTTACATTTAATATATTAACATTTAAACTGTCAATCATTTATCAAGACTTCTGCACATAGTTTCTTTATAATAAATATATTTTAATAAATATATTTTAAATTATTAATACGTAAAGAGAAATAGGAACTTACCAGTTTAGCACCTGTGAAAACTCAGCTATCATGTCCTCACTGCTCAACTATTAAAACACATAACAAAACCTTTTAACATAACAACAAACATTTGCTATACAAGTAAAACATCTTCAACCAGCAGACTGAACGTACTGTGAGGTGAGGAAACAGGGAGCCGTGGAAGGAAGAGACCCGACGGAGCAACGCCAGGATACAACCAGAACTCACTGACAGCCATTTGGGCACTGCAAGAGCATCAATTACAGGAGAGTTAGTGTATTTGCAAGTCACTGGATCTACAGGATCGGGACTTCATGTGCTAAAGCAACACATGAGATTTTCATGCCTCACTTACCCTCTGTATGCGAGTTGGTAATTTCATTGAGCAGCCCTGTGAAACCACCATCCCTCCTGAAACAGACAGGAGGAAGTTCGATGAATTAGCTTTGTCTGTGATAGAATCTCTTGCAAAATGTTACTGAAATACTGATGCCGGCTGCTGAGTGCTGAGTAAGTATGAAGTAAGAAATATGGTCCAACTTGTTTGGAAGATTGCACTGATTTGCATGACTGTGAAGTGCAGCTGTATCCTCCTATTTCAGCTGTAGAGTTGTTCAGTTTAGAACTAATTTGAGTCTTTTGCCAATTCATGGCTGTGGTGCAACTGACTGACAGCACATACACACATTTGCTAAAGTTGAAAAAAATATTGGTTACTCATCATTTCATCTCAGCTAATGACACAGTGAGTAAACGCTACTAAATGGATGCTTTTATTCAAATCAACTTGCATTTTTGAACTTACATATTTTAGGAACAATTTGAGCTTCAGTGTCTTTCTTTTTTTTTTTTTAATGTATTTTTTGGGGAGAGTTTTTCCATTTTTATTGACAGACAGACACAGAGTGAATGGGGGATAGAGAGGAGAGTGACATGCAGAAAGGTCTTGAGCCGGACTCAAACTCATGACCGCTGCTAAGGGACTGAGCCCATGTGGTATCGCCTTAACTCAATGAGCTAAACGGCGGCCCGAGCTTCAGTTTCTTTCTAAACAGCACATGTAACCCGAGATCAGGGATCAAACCACAAACCCTTGAAAGCGAAGAGAAATGCCAAAGATATGTCTGAGGTAGTTTTATAACATTATCTGTTCATCAAAGAACACTGGCAAGTTAACAAGCTGCACAACTCTGCAGATTTCTTGTTCACTGTTACTCCAAAATTAAGTTTAACTATTGATTGAAGCCACAGAATTCTTGTGTTGGACAGACTATAATAACAGAATAACATTAGTATCCTAGAAAACGGGTCAAAGTAATATTACACTCAGTTACCATTTTATTAGGTGCACACAACTTAATTTAGTTCAATACAACAGTTCTGCAGTAATGTTCCAAGTATTTGTGTCAGAGAGCTGTGGATTCTACTGTATGGTCATTATAGAGGCTGCAGTTTGTGGCATTGAAGAACTACACTGTACAATATTCACTAGTTTTACCTTTATTTTGTCCAACACATTTATATCCAAGAGGGAGGGCTAAAACAGAAACCCCTCTCTGGATAACAAAACTGCTAATAAAACTGAATATAACATTTATAAAGATAAGATATAACGCAGGGTTGTTAGGGTTTTAGACAGTAGTAGTTTAAGCTAGGTGTACCTAACACACTGGCAACTTAGGGTTTTTAGCTTTAGGGGCAGTGGTGGTCTAGTGGTTTGTGAAGCGAACTTGTAACTGGTGGGTTGCCAGTTCGAGCCCCTGGACTGGCAAGACGTTTAGGTGGGAAAGTGAGAGCGACTCCTTGTCCCAATCACCACCACTGTGGGCCCTTGAGCAAGGCCCTTAACCCCTGACTGCTCCCTGGGCGCTGCACCGCGGCAGCCCACTGTCCTTAGTATGTACAGTTAAGGTTAACTTTGAACAGGATGGGTCAAATGCAGAGAAGGAATTTCAAAGGTTAGATTACTATTACTATTACTAACTTACCAATGTGGAAAACACCTCTACATACAAACGCAGTGTGTACACCGGTGATGTCAACCGGTGATGTCAACTCACGTTACTGCAAACTGCTAAAATAAGGCGTTCAGAAGTGGGAAGATCGATAACACCAGTTATAAATGATCAATAAAACTCCTGCAGGCAAGTGAAAGTGGGTGATTAAAATGCGCACAGCAGCACTGCTCCCACTTATTTCTGCGAGGATTTATTATTTTACAAGCAGCAGAGTGATTTGTGAAAGTGGAGAGACATGAACGCGTTAAGAGTTGGTCTTAAAGAAAAGTTCCTGGTACAGAAATTAAATCCTGTTGTTTTATGGCTTCTTCCCACATCCTCCACTGTCTTGCGTTGTCACTGTAAAACTATTTACTTTTTTTTAATTACTTAAAAAACTTAATTCAACATTTATTTACATTTTGAAGAATCATTGATGGCATGTCCTCATTTTTAAAGATGTCAAGAGTACAATTAAAAACAATAAATAGGGCTATAATTAACAAGGATACAAACAACAGAACACAGCTTACTACAGTTGCATTCAGAAGCAATATGAAATTTTTTCATCATGATTGTAAATTGAACTACAGGTACAGTTTTGTTTTAATGGTAAAATGTTCCAGGTGTGCAGCAAAAAAGCTAAAAGCATTTTTCCTAAGATCAAATTAACGTCTATGTTGTTATATATTTAGGATTTTTGCTGTGGTATTGTTTTGGTATCTGCACTGACATATTCAGGCCGATATCTGGTACTAAAATATTGGTATCATGACACCACTAATAATAACTTTATACCTTTCATACAAGGTTTGCAGCTCAAAGTGCTTTACAACAAAGAAACATCCACAATATTACAAGGTAAGAACACACTTAAAACATTAACAAAAAGTACTTATACGCCTTGCCTACACTACCACAAACAGCACTACCTTTACCTACCCCAGCCTCTCACTAACTGCACCAATAAAAGCAGGGTGGGCATACAGACCCTGGTTCAGGTAGGGGGTACAAAGTTTAGAGGGTGCTGAAGGTGGAGGCCTAACCCACTGACTAGACTGCCTTGTCTGACATCTCCTTCACTATCTTCCTCAGCTTCTGCCCCTAAGTCTGCATATCAATAATAGTGAGCCACAGTATGTTTTATTACTCTGAGGTCTCTACACTGGCTTCCTGTCTATCAAAGAGTTGATTTCAAAATATTGTTGTTGGTTTATAAAGCACTGAATGGTTTAGTGTCAAAATACATTTCTGATCTGCTGCTTCGCTATGAACCATCCAGACCTCTCAGGTCGTCTGGGACGGGCCTGCTTTCTGTCCCCAGAGTTAAAACTAAACATGGAGAAGCAGCTTTCAGTTTTTATGCCCCACATATCTGGAACAAACTCCCAGAGAATTGTAGATCTGCTCCAACTCTCAGCTCTTTTAAATCAAGGCTAAAGACTATTCTTTTTACAACTGCCTTTTATTAAATCACATTTAGCTTACACTGCACTGTGATTTTTATTCTATTACTATTTTAATAATTTTGTTTTTAATTTCTATTTTAATGATTCTATTATTACTATTTTAATAATTGTGTCTTTTATTTCTATTTTATTGATTGCTTTTACTGCCTGTGTTGTATATTTTGTCTTCTTTCTCCTGTTTCTGTATAAGCACTTTGAATTACCTTGTGTCTGAAAATGTGCTATACAAATAAACTTGCCTTGCCTTGCCTTAGCGGTAGTGCAAATTTTTAAGCATTAATATAATTTAAA
>OMNN01089950.1:0-31812 GCA_900302755.1 Chromis chromis
CACAGTATACACATGTGTGTGAAGTCCTGTTCAAAATATAACCTCTCCCTAACCAAGAAAGAAAGAAAGAAAGAAAGAAAGAAAACGTCTAATATAATAATACAAAGCACTTCATCTTATGATGAAACACCTTAAAACAACAGTCAAAAGAAATGACGCCAATATCAACAGCAACATTATGAGTTTTTAAAATATCCTCAAAGAAAAACAGCATATTAAAGTTCAATGCTGAGGTGCCTGTTGCTTCACTGCTTTTCAAGTATTATACTTTCTTTATATAATTTATAGCTTCAATTACAAGTTAGTATTGCTAAAGCCACAAAGGTTGGATTTCTGAAAACAATGTCAATATCAGTATCAAAAACGTTAATTATGCTTTAAAGTATATGAACATTAACATAATGTATAATAAAATACATTTTTGTTTCTTTAATTTTGGTTATAAAAGACCAGTCTATGTATTTAGCAAGAAATTTTACAGTTAAAAAAAATTGTGCGCTCTGATGGACAAACTATGAAATGATACCACTGCTTATAAATAACTTCAAACATATGTTTGGCAGTTTCCTGTTACTTATTGGCTGACATATGTGCAAATACTAATGCGTCTGTGATAAGCTAATATTAGTTGATAATAGTCTAATTTGGCTGGCAGATTTATCTGTCAGGTTTTACTGGTAACTATGCATGTTAAGATATACATGTAAATCCTTTTATAATCTGATTAGACAGAAGGCATTTCATAGATTCAACAACACAATATAAGCAAGCAGTTAAAATTAATAATAATAATAATAATGGCACCATAAAATCTGGTTTATATCCTAATGTATTAATAATGTATAATAAATGAGTATGTCACTCAGAACACAGCTATTTTGCATACTTTCCACATTTTTTTACATGTGTATATTTTGCTGATAACGCTCCTGTATTTTTATCTAAGAATTATTTCAACTATATACAAAATGAGCGTCCCTCAAGTCTCCCAGTCTCTGCACTCAGGTGGCAGTTTTCATTTGGATTCAGCAAAATGAGGTGTTGGATAATGTTCCCAGCTGTAAATAACCTTGCTGCATCAAAGATTTAAATATAGAATTGGGTCCTGCTGCTTGGAAAGCTATGCATTTCCTTGAAAGTTCAGCCCCATTAATTAGTTTAAACTTAACTGCGGCCCCTTATAGACATGGTGTACTCGTTGTGCGCTGTCCTGCATGCTGACATGCTCAAATGATCCTACATCAACACGCATGCGGCAGGGTTCATCCGGAGACCCACAGTGCATGACGAGCTGAGGCTGTGAGAGCATGCTCTCCCCCGGGGGGGCTTGACCCCTTCAGCTTTGATTGGCAGGTAAATGGCTCAACCAGAATCTTCTTTCCAGGGAATGTGCTCGTGTCTGTCAGAGCAAAGAGCAGCTGGCAGGAGTAAAGACAGAAGATCAAGTCAGCTTTAAGTGTTAGAATAAGATCCTCACAGCTCCCCCTGCCATTTAACAGCACACCAGACTGTCTCACTTTAGACGCTCATTAGCAAACCAAGGACTTGTTATTGCAGTGCAGAGGGAATGCCTGCTCACGAACAAGATAGTCTATTCAGTGCGACCTAATGCTGTGATTACACTGATAGACCTGCTGCTTAAAGGAGCCTCTTACTGACACACAATGAGGCATGAAACACGTTTTCATAAGCCCAAGTAATTGCAATCTTGATTTTTCAACTCTTACCATTAGCTACCATTTATATAGAAAGGGGTGAAATATTCTTCTGATGGCTCCTTGTGCAGATTCAATGCCAAAGTTCTGTCGAGCTGCAGAGAGACACATACACTCACACATACCCCCAGTCCCCGCCAATTACGAGTGTTGACGTGTTGAGTGTTGATGTAAGCATATCCTCTCATATACAGCATTTTAATAACCAGCAAAGAGGCCTGAAGAGCACTGCTCTCCAGCTCTCACTACTTAAATGTTCCATTAGAATGAACTCTTACAATTCATCTGATTAAAAAAACATTTACAAACTGTTTAGCGTCGCTTCTTCATATTAACACGTCTGTATTACTGCCCATACCATTCTCATATAACCAGAAAGAGAGGTAACTCAAGTACATCCTGAGTCCTGTGACCTTTTCCTGTCTGTTTATGAGCAGACAGCACTGTTGCAGTCAAAATATCACATTACCAGTGATGACCAAAGAAAATTTACTGCACTGATGAGTACGTAAATTCAGTGTAAAAGGTCTTAAAATCTCTGATTGCAGCCTTTTGGTCAGATGATTGTCGGCGGCAGCGCCAGACTAATCCTGAATAAACCCTTTTATCTTCAAATCCCCAAACTTTCCTTTAACCCTAATCTATCACCTCAGTTATCCTGCATGATTAATCGGGGGCCTTAAATAACCACGGCAGGCTTGATTAATCGAAAAGGGTGAGGTGTTGAGATCTGGCCTTACAGTGAATGTGCAGAGCCAGCACACGCCGTGTACTTCTGTGGCCACTGCCATCTGTCTCCCAGTGGGACTTGTTCCTCCACAGCGCCCCTCGTGACTATCCAACTACATTACTAACACATTTCTGACACATATAACACAGATGTCTCTCTGCCACTGGAAATCCGCTGTCCTGGAGACTTAGCAGACGGTTTGGAGCAGCAATTTAATTTGCTTACATAACAACACAATGCTTGTCAGGCAGCTTATTTCTTAGACCATTGAAATGTTTAAGCAGCACTCCAAGATACTGTTTAAGCTTTTTATTTTACTGCATGATGAGCACTAATTTAAAAGGAAAAGTACATGATTTATAACACTACCTAACCAGGCGCATGTTAACTGTACTGCACAGTGACAGCTGAGAGAGGCACAGAAGTCTACTGTGGTTCCTTTTGGGCAGCAGCCCTGGTGGCAGGCAGACATGCAGGTCAGACAGGTGGCACACATTTGGCTGAGGTAAATCTCTGCTCTGCTGGCAGAGAACATGCTTCTCTGCAAGCTGCAGTAAATGTGAACTAATACTGTATGCCTATCACTCTGAGGGGGAGACGAGAAATCACTCCCTAGAGGGGCTGTGAGGGTTTTTTTCAGAGGACCAGTTACATCTGTGGTGTGAGTCTATGTGTGGATGTGCATTCGTACACTGTGCACATTTCAGTGAGTGTGTAATCTGCTTTAGTACTGTCATTTGCACAAAGTATCACAGTAGCTGTATCTGTTCCTGCACATGTATGATGATCAGTGCATCCCAACCTTTTTTGCTTGAAGCCCAATATTACAGCAGCCACACCTGTTCATGTTTAATACAAACACTTCTCATGTGGATTTGAATATTTTTTGCACCCTGGGAAGACAAAATTATACATTGTCCCATAAGAAAAAAAAATGGAGTCAGAAATGTGCACAAGCCTAAATTCAGTGTATTATTTACTATCCTCTAGACCAGTAACTACCTTGTGATCTCTTCGATTTATCTTGCGAAGGGGCCATAAACCCTGAGGCTATCAACCCCAGCTGCAGACTACATGTACTTTTCTTGGAACTCTTTTGGGCTACATACATGGACACCTTGAAAACTGCAGTTATTTTGCTTCCGCCATTTTGTACTCCATCTCACCAGTTTGCACTACTTACAATGTTTATAAAGAAGAATGAAGCAAACCCAAGCAGGCTTGTAATTTAATTACAGTTTGTATGATGCTGCTCCAATTCTGGAAACGTTAAGGAAGATGATTTTGCCCATATAAGGTACGAAAGACAGTAAAATAGTCTGTAGGTACTGATTCACAGTGTCTTCCAACCGATATGTCAGTCTGCTAATATTATAGATCAATATTGGCCTATCACAGATATATTTGTATTGGTGTCTCTGTTGGCCGATATGTGCTGATAAGAAACCTAAAAAAGCATAATGCAGAAAAAGATGCTTGGGCTAATTTAGAATTGTTGTCATAACATAGTTTGTCTACAGGAGCAGCTCCTAACTGATTATTTACAACTCTAAGCACTGTTTGCAGCACATACAGCTGAGTTTGCATAATAACTGAGCAGATGGTGGTGCAAAGTCAAGCGGTGTCTTCACCAATTGTTGCTAACAATTTGTGAAATACATTGTTAGAAAGTTAATCAACAATGGAACTATGGAACTTTTTACTCTCTAAAAATCAATTCGAGCATCAGCCCCTAAAGTCCAGTATTGGTTGGGCTCAATACAAAAGCACATTATACATATTTATAGGTGCATGGACTACATCCCTATTCACATTTAAAAGTCATGTGAGCCATAAAACAGGAGATATGGGCATCTATCTGTACTTGTTTTCACATGACTACTTCATCCTTATGTTGCATCCTTAAAAGGCTAACCAGCATGGACAGCAAAAGATCGAGGCCTACAGTGTGGTACTGATGTACTTACATACAGCAAGAAACAACACCACGGTTTAATTAATATCACAGCAAAAACAACCAAGAATAGAATAGCTGATAAGGTCTATAATGAAATTCATGTGATAATTGTAGCTTGTTTCACACCACACTTATAGCGCTCTGTATTATTTTAGTGCTACATTTTCCACCCATCTCACAGTGACACCACATACTGACCTAATGATATCATAAACACTGTAGTTTAATGTGGCTATTAATATGAGAGGAGCTCCTTCAGCCTGTCTTATTAATTACACACTGATGAAATCTGACAGAGATGCTCCTGGGCTGGGCTGCAGCACATTATTACCACTGCCTTTCATATTTCAAGACAGTAAACACGAGCTAATATAGTGTAGTGTGGCCTCATCTCTCTCTCTTAACAGTTGCCATTTTGTCCTCTCTACAAGGCGAGCTATGTAAGGTAGGCTGAAGCGGAGGTATTTCTTTGTGTCTCTCTTGTCTACAAGGTCAATTTCATTTTCTGTCTAATCTTTGCCAATTATGAGATGAGCATGAAAAGTACAATCATAACTTGATGCTCATACCTCAGAGTACAGCTCATTTCCTGCTGATATAAAGTGATTATTTATGAGAACTCACATAAAAGTAATGTTTCACTCACACCCTGCTAGAGATTTATTGCACCTGATCTACAGTTTTAATTATAATACAAACACAGTGGCAGGAGCATACTAATAACATCCCACTTGTGATAGCAGCATAGTGCAAAGGGAAATGATTATAGTATTATAATGGTATCCTCTTCCTAAATATTCCCACTGCTATTATCTTATCATTACATTGATAAAGAGCGCTGCAGCTTAACACAGTTTTACTGGTCAATGTCTTTTTTCCCACTGCAGGGGGAGGGAAGGAAGTGAGAGGAACATTCTGTTAATTGGACATCGAGTGAGCCTAACAATAAGCTATGCATGGTGAGATTTGCTTTGGAGAGCTGGGGTAAGGATTTGGAAGAAGAGGAGTTATAATTGGCCCTAAGATGAGGAGCTCAAGCCAGCTGTACACGTTCAGACTGTGACAGTGGACTATTCCCCTCATCTCCGTGAAAATGAGCTCAAGATTCGGAGCCTCAGGAGACATAATACATGTCACAGCCTACAATAATGGTTAATTTGAAATCATGTAGCACTCCTCTCTCTTGCCGTCTCCCTCGTCTCCCTCTTTCTATTTCACTTCCTCTCTCTCTCTCGCTCGCGCTCACTCCCTGAAATAACCCATTCATCCTAAAAATGGTTTTCATCGTTTTTTTGCCTCCACCCCAGCCCACCCCCGTACACCATTAGTCCCATCCCTCTATGCTCTAATGACCAAATGCATTTCCTAGATTTTCTCTATAGCAACCCTTATTATCCTGAAGCTAATGTTTTAAATTCAATTGCAACAATCCATATCCAGGCCAATTTACTGTCTCCTTTTTAAAGGCGGCCCTTCCAACACAAGCTTTAGAGCGCACGTCTGTGGAGTGAAGATAAAAGTGGCTGGCTCACCATATATACAAGCATCCAATCCCTAAACAACACCGCGTTTGTTGGTAATATATTCACACAGAATGTCTTGACAATACACAACCGCCTCCTCCACATTTATAAAACACTAAAGCAAATGGGCTCAAAGCAAGCATGCACATCCTGATGCATATACATCCGTAAATGTGCTCACACACCCACATAGGCACACACACTCACATGACCTGCATTGCTCTCTTTCCAGCTGTAGGCAAACTGCAGCAGTGGCTATTAATGTTTCACAACATAGTGTATCTGTGTCTCTGTCTCAGTTTTTTTTTTTCAAGGGCACACTGCCAGAGGGAAAGTGTGGGAGGGGTTTGGTGGAGGGTTGGGTGTTCAGACACAGACAATATTTCCCCCATCTCTCGTGCCTCAATGCTTCACTGCTCGCTAGACTCAA
This sequence comes from Chromis chromis, assembly GCA_900302755.1. Taxonomy (NCBI): domain Eukaryota; kingdom Metazoa; phylum Chordata; class Actinopteri; family Pomacentridae; genus Chromis; species Chromis chromis. The sequence continues at coordinate 6,356 of OMNN01089950.1, forward strand.
TCACATGTGCGGTGTGCTTTCATGAATTAATAACGGGCACTTTGGAGGCCTGGCAGGAACATGGTGACCACACGCTGATGGAAGTTTAATGAGCAGCACGGGGACCGCGCTGCCATGGCACCGGCGGGTCTCTCAGCGCACTAGGCCATGTCCCCGGCCCTCCCCACAGAGCCATAGTGTTTGGGCTCTCATTACCTAGATAAATATATCTGCCCTCTGGATCAGCCCACAGGCCCTGCTTCCTTCTCCTCCCCCCCAAGAGATGCTATCACAGCCCTGATTACACTGCCCTGCCCTTGGGACAATGGCTGGCCTGGAATCACAAGAACACAAACATCAGTCTCAATTCACTCTTCTGCTAAATATCAGACTCTTGCACAGCAGCAGCTCAGCCACAGTCTGACATAGGTTCAGGATTGTCCAGGCTGAGATCACCCAGAGCTGTGACTGGAGTAAGGTTCAATGGTCTTTCCGATAGGCAATTATCTCATTCGGATCACATTGGATTCAGGCAGTAGCACAGGGTAATTATAGAGGTCAGTAGCTAAGATGTGCCCCCTCCCTCCTCATCTGTCCCAACGTCTATCTCCCTCTCTCGGCCTTCCTCTCCATCTTTCTCGCTCTCCAGGCTCTCAGGGGACTGCCCACTGATGAGTCTCTGAGATGCAACACGCTCATTGATTTAAGACCCCGCCACAGGCATTGATTTGAAATGGCTGAGGTACCAGGGCGCAGAGCATCCTGCCCGTCCTAATGACTAGATCAAATGCATCACACCTCCTCAACTGGCCGGTCCAATACTAACTACATTCCAGACCAAATACAATCACACAACTAATTCCCTTTTAGAGGCTCAAATTTATTCCTTGCTCCTTCTTTACTTTAATCAAAAGGGAAGTGATTTGATTGATAATTTGCCTTAAATCAGATGTAGATGAATACTGCGCTTTCGAGCTGCTACTAAGGATTACTTTTAAATTACTGCTTGTACTCTATTGATTTAGATCTGTGCCACTACAACATCACAATGATAATAAAGGATAGAAAATCATGCAGCAAAAGCAGAGTTATCTTTTTTATTGCAGGTATTTTTATTTCTTGTCCAAACCTGGTGCCTACATAACCCACAATGCAACCTGACCACCCAGTGTGTGTGCTATGCTAGTAGCAGCTAATGTAGCCTGCAGCCACTAGTCTCAAACACAGATGAGACATGGCCCATAGAGGTCTGTTAACTTACTTCATTCTAACTCCAAACCTCCAGATTTTGTTCAGGCCCACTGACATTGACCCAGATGACATCACTTGAGGGAATTTATCAGACTTTGCACAGCTCCAATCCAAAGCCACACATTTATACAACTGTTTCACACATGCAGTATTCAAAAGACATGACTTTTGATCCGGCCAATTACAGTTTTTTGGGTTTTTTTTTTTAACCGATACAAAATATTCTTTCAAAAATGTGCCATTTTGCCTCAGATTTAACTCTCTTTTACCTCTCTTTATCTGTAGCTTGCTCTGTCTCGAGCAATCACACAAGCACTGCCTGATTGGTTACACGGCACATGTGATGGTCTATCAACACTGATGGATAAAGGTCCTCCTTTAATTAAATATATGTAAATAAAATACGTAAATATTGTTTATTTAAGATTTGAATATGTTTAATTAATTGTATTTAAATGAAACTTTGCTTTGGAGTTTGTGTTATTCCAAATTTCAAAGTTCAAAGCCAAGATTTGAATTTTTATTGCAAATGTATCTTGGTTCTAACTATCGGTCATCTGTCCCCTAGACTGCTAATAATCTGTATTGGCATCAGCCCTTAAACAAAACAAAAAAACAGACTATTGATATGATAATTATATAAATACAATACTACTGTAAATAATATAGCGCTGTTAACTGTAGTTATCTGTAACTATCTGGTTAACAGTTTAACATAGGAACAACATACAGTAAAGACTCTCTCTCCAACTACTCTTTGAGTGTCATTTATTTACCAAAAAAACAGACAAGACAAACAGTGGACCAGTCCAATGTTGAATTTCACTGGTATTTCTTTTTCCAAAACTGTAGCATATATAAATATATAATCGAGCATAATTTGAATACTTTTGATACTTAAAGTACATTTTGCTTACAGCACTTGCATACTAAAGTAACACTTTGATTGCTGGACTTTTGCCTGTACAGAGTATCTCTAGATTTATGTAAAGCATCTGAATACATCTCCAACTGCTCAAAACGGGACATGCACGCTGCACATTAATATATCACAGCGGTCTGTTGTCGTAATTTGTATTCAAAGAGTAACTGGTGGCTTTGGAGAGAAATGTAATATGCACTTGTAATGAAATGGAAGGGCCTCCTTGAATTCCCCGGTGTGGAGGGGTCTCTTCGTTTTCTTGCCTCTTGCACCTCTTGCTCTCATGTTTATATAACAGTATAGTCTCAATCATTCTCTCCAGCTGGTTGAAGGTTACCAGGGGCAAGAGGGGTAACAAATGGGCTCTGCGCACCATCTGAGAGCTAGCAGGCTGAAGGCTGGATAATGGCCTGTCATAATGGACAATATAGGCAGAACCCTCCTGAGACCAGGAAACCAAAGAACAAGTAGGCTGAATTATTCATGGTTACCATGGCGGCCCGCACAGCTGCATTACATTAGGCTCTTCATTAGCTGTGCCGTATTCTACAAAAAGCTTGAAACTAAAATATGACCAATATCTCCCATTGAGGGAAGACATTATCATAAGCTCTCAAGGGGGTTTATTCCTGCTTAAATGTGCCTGAGTGCTGACCTTCCTCACCACAGTAATAATGTGGTGGGGATTAAAATGTGATTCCATCCACGACAAGAGCTTCTCATGCTTATTCTAATGATGGCTGCACTGTGACAGCTAGGGCTCGTCTGACACTGCAGTCATTTCCCACTAATAAGACACTTAACACAGGGCCTCTTGCTCCTCTCCTCTCTCTGAATACTGCAATGAGGTAGACACAAGTAGCTGAGGGAAAATTGCACTCAGGGTTATATTTGCTTACCACCTATATGTAGAAACCTGTCTGTCATTCAGGTGACATTTAGAAGATAATATGTAGAGTGGTATAACACTTTCTATATTAGAAAAGGTTGTGTGCCTTCTGTAGGCATAAACAAAGCGAAAGAAATTAGGTTTTAGGAGCAAGTTCAGAAAAAAAACACTGTCCAAATTTGCAAGGGAGATTAGGCAGCGTATTTTCAATCCCACGCAGAATTATTATGCCAACATTTGATTTATGCGTCTAGAAATTTCAGAGCTTCTCAGCCCAACGCCTGAACTCGACTTAGCTACTGTTACATTAAAATATGAAGACTTATCGCTGCTGTAACCTATATGATTTGTCTTCTGTCGTCAAAGTGCCAATCCTCAAAGCTGAGACAATAGTGGTAGTGACAGGTGGATAGCTCGTGTAATTAACAGAGCAGAACCACCAATGTATCTCATTCAAAATTTAAATGTTTTGATTTACATGCAAATATAAAACCACTGCCTCAGGACACAAGCTCTGCTCCTGCAATTATGACGCTTCAATTGAACCTTTTCTCCTTTGTCTATGCCCACATAAGTCACAGCGTTGTTCAGGAGTTGCAGAAATCCACGAAAAAGTATGAAAACAAAATCACTGGTGCATATTTTGACCTTTGAATAAATAACAAAATCCAAAGTAACAGAGTGTAGAATTTTTGTTAATGTTATATCCTTGCAATAATGTTGATGCCACGACCAATGGTGCAGCGTGACTAATGTTACACCAACTGAAAACAGTAATTTCATAAATTCTAGTGAAAGCATCAAATTAGGTTTGTGTACAAAAATGAATGTGCATAGTCAGCCTATGTACTGTATATGGTGGACAATTGAAACTTTTCTACAGACTAATCAAGGCCAAGCTCAAAGCTGTGGACTCAGAAACAAGATCACATTAGAGGCAATATAAGGCTGTTCTTAGGTACGGTGGTACTTAAAGCTAAATGCTAATATCATGCTAATAGAATGCTAACATTACTCGTAATCACAGTATTAGCATACATCAAGTCATGTTCACCATCTATGCATGCTAACACTTGCTAATTAGCACTAAGCGTAAAGTATAGCTGCAGAAGGTGAGAATGTCATAGTTTCGCAAGTGTATTTTGCCCTGCTGATGATGGTAGAGGAAGAATGAAGGGATCACCCTAGTTTTTACAATCCATCCTGAGAGTGGCATCGATGACTGAGTGACATCATCATCATCAGGGACCATGAACGTGTGTATGAGAATCTGTCAATCCAGCTAGTTGATGATGATATATGTCACAAGAAAGGGCAAAAGTTTGACCTGCTGGTGGCACTAGTGAAAAAGTGTAGTCACTAACATTATTAGGATCGCTCCTCAGGGCACCATGAATACCTGTATTCATAGTGTCTGTAAAATTTCATGGAAATCATCAATCTAAATGTTGATATTTCAGTCTGATCCAACATGGTGGACTGACATCCTGGCTGATAGAAGCACAGAATCCTACCATGAGTATGGCAAGCATTACCATAGTACAGGTAAGCTAAAAAAAATTACTTTACACTTTGATTTGATAGCCAACATCATGCATTCTTAAACTTACTTGAACTGCTGTATAGATTGTGAGGAAAACTTCTAACAAATGATGATGTTTAAGTCAAATTATGTGAGCTGTCTGCCCCTCCCAGCTGTTGAAACCAGGGAGAGATAAATGCAGCAGCGCAGCTATTCCAGTCATTGACCGTTGCACACACAGTCCATCATTTATTCATAGGGGACAGTCTGTCAGAACCGGAAGGCTCATGTTGGTCACTGCACTGCCAAAGCTGCAGCTCAGGACCAGCAAACAGTGGGCAACTTTAAAGGGTCATATGATCTGAAGAGTCAAAATGACCCTTCAGGTGTCTCTCAGTTACCAAAAGTATCTCCTTTTACAAACATAGAAAATGTTTTCATTTAAGGAGCTGGTGAGATTTTTGACAGTAAGACTGGAGCAATTAGCTGTCTCTTATTTTAGTTATGTCCGTAAATGGGATCCATGTTGACACACATCCTTTTAGGTTTCATGTGGTTAACAGCATGCACACATGCTACATGCAGTCAGTTACGCATGCATAAACTTTCCTAGACTAACAAATTCACACACACAGTTAAGGATCCATTTTCAGCAAGAAGCAAAATGATTAGCACTGCTGAAACATGAGCGGTTATTAAAAAGTCAATACATTGTCATTATAAGTGAAGATTGTTCCCACAAAGTGAAGATATTGATCCATTCATGTGCTTACTGGTCATCGACCCCGGCGAGCAATTTGCTGCCAAACAGATTTGAGATATGAGGTTTCTATGCCGTGATGGCCTGTATCTCTGTTACACTCACAGAGCTATAAGGCTCACACACTGAAATGGTTTCAGTGAAGCAGTACAATTTAAGTCGGAGGTCGTCATCGTAAGGAAAATAAATAATGCAGCTATGGCATGACACATTTCTTTTTGAATAACTCACTAGTTGCTGAGAAAACAGCGTCACCACAAGGTCCTTGTAGTAGCTCTCAGCATATCACATAATCATATCGTATAAGCTTCCTCAGCAGAGCACAGATTAGTTGTGATGGAACTGAAGATTTTACGTTTTACACTTTTTTACATTTCACAAAAATCATCAACTTTACTAACCTACAAATTGATATCTACAATTATACAGACAAAAGCACAAACTCTATTCACCGTATTTATTTAATTAAGTGATATGACTGAAATCTCAACAATAGTTACTACATATGGTGGTGAAGTGGTTTTATCAACTGTGGTTTTCAATATGAGGAATGAACTTTGAGACTCAGTATTCAGTAGTTGCTTTCTAGGGCCTTGATTTACCTTCATTTTTCCAATAAAACTGTTTCGTTTTTGCAGTTAGAAGAAACAAATTTGTCATTGTCATCTAAGAAGCCACTTCATATGACATGCTAGAAAAAAAAAGAACTATATACAACTACTACCCTGCGCATATAGATTAATACTAACAAAATAGTAAAAGGAGTAGTTCGAAGTTTTGGGACCGATACACGAAACATGCAGGTACGACCAGCAAGCAAATATCTTAACTTAGCATAAAAACTGGAAACAGCCCGGCTCAGTCCGGATTAAAAAGACTCCTTCACATCTAAAGCTGACTACATGTTAAAGCATATGACACAGTATTTTATGGCAGCCATGTTTACTTTGTCACTGCAGGAAAACCCAGGATATAACTGTAAAAAAAGAACAATGGCCTCATTCCATTTAAGTGTCCCAGAAAGTCATACACAATGCGCATAAGCAGGGCCCTGAAAATGGCCAAACTAGATGGAACGCAGCCATTACTGTTGATAAGTAAACCTGTGTTTAATGTTTTTCATTATACCTATGCTTTCTCTGGCTACAAAACATGGAAACGTCTGCCATGGAAAAGGTCTATTGCAGAAGACGAAACTGTATAATTAAAAGTCTGTTATCAACCTGTTTGTCATCCATTTACAATATTCTAGAAAAAAAATATGTAATTGTTCAGATATACAGGTTTACCCACATGACTTTAAAAAAGCATGTGCTGTTTATTACTAAGATGGTTCATTTAAACCTCACTTTAGTTAAGGGTGGAGTTGTGAAATAGTCACTATTTAGAAGTGGAATAAGAGTTTATTTTGCCCACAGTGATGGTTGATCTGAAAAGTCACGTAAAATAAATTAAAAACTGAGAAAACAAGACTTTGTGAGTTATGCTGCCTTTGAAAACTCAGCAAAAAGCTCCTGAGCCGTTTGATCACATGATGTCTCCTGCAAAGCAATCGTCTGTGGACTTCCACCTCCGGTGCTTTCACTCAGCCTCTGTGACAGGCCTTGTCTTAGAAAACAATGCATTATTTAATTGGATATTATTCAGAGGTAATTCAAATGCAGACCAAGTCATAAGAGAGACCTTGAAGATTTATGTTTGGTTAATCCTTTGAATTTGTGTATGCTGTGTGATTCAGCAATGCACTGGAGCAAAACCCAATCATTTGAAAAGAAAAAAAAACCCTCTTTAATATTTATAATCCCTTTTGAACTGTAAACTCCATCTGTAGTTTAAAGTGATGACTCATTCAAAGCATAATCTTAATCCTTTTTTACGCAGCTTAGTTCTGAAACCAAAGGGAACAGGGGGGAAATTGAAAGCTGCCATCAATGCAATAAAGCAGAATCAAATACAACCAGAAGGGCACAATCTAATTCTCATACAAGGGCACTAATGCTGTTCATCTGTGTCCCTCACTGCAACACTGCAACATATTGTTACACAAGCTGAAAAATACAATCCAGGATCTCTATATGAGAAAAGTAGATTCTGTAGAAGTCTGAATAATGTAAGAATCTAACCAACACAAACAAATAAACATCTCCAGCAAGAGGTCATTATATTTTCACATTCCTTTAGTTTTCACTGGTTTTATTTAGTTCACTGTCCAGATTTGCTCCTTACTGTATTAAACTTAGACTACTGTACCAGACGTTATTGTATCATACAGTTTGTTTCTTTACACTATAATACTATGATCAAGAGTAATGCAAGTGCCAAGTCAACGCTTCAACCAGGTAATCTACCCACATTAAGGCCACCAAGGAGTATCATTTGAACCATCCTATTCAAAGTTAACCTTAACTATACATACTAGGAGCAGTGGGCTGCCGCGGTGCAGCGCCCGGGGAGCAGTCAGGGGTTAAGGGCCTTGCTCAAGGGCCCACAGTGGTGGTGACTGGGACAAGGGGTCGCTCTCACTTTCCCACCTCAGCCTCTTGCCAGTCCGGGGACTTGAACCAGTGACCCACTGGTTACAAGTTCGCTTCACAAACCACTAGACCACCACTGCCCCCAACATTTGTGCATCCACACTACATGCGCAAAGTGTTTTAACATGCCGTCTTGGTTGTCGTTTACATCCCTCCCTCTGCTAACCTGGCAACCATGTGTGATGTCTTCCCCTTCAGACTCATGCTGTCTACCAAAGTGCTTTCTGTGTTGTATTTCTTGTATTATTGTACAGCTTCCACTGTTAGAAAAGTAATGTCCCTGTGTTTTTTTTTAGCCAAACAGAGATCCTCACACCTTGTGTCATGTTACATACCTTTTAAATTTAAACCTTATCCACTAAAGAACAAGCTGAAAGCATCCATATCTTGGTGTGAGTATTAAGTTAAACCTCAGTGACACTGTATTGCTGGAGCTGCCTCAGTGAAAGGATCAATGTGTTTTGACTGTGGATTACTTTAAAGGTGCACTCAGACAGCAGCTGTAGCCGTCACCTGGCAACATCAGTGTTTTGTATTCTAAATCGGCCATCGGAGCGTAATTCTGCTGCCTTCGTTCATCCTGCATCCTGTCCACCGTAAGCTGCTGCTATCCACCAAGTCCAGTCCCCAGATTGTAGCTTAAAGTAGAGGAAATTGTGAACCCTACAGCAAGTCTTGCTATCAGAAATGTTGTGTTGCTCTCTTAGAACACTTCTAGACGGATACAGGAGTTGAGTCAGTTTATTTATATTCTCCAGGACACCAAATCACAAATTAGTCTCGAGGGAGCTTTACAATCTGTACATGACAGCTTCTTTCCTTGAACCACCCATTCAGATAAGATGAAAATCTTGAACAGGAAAACTTGAGAGAAACTTTGAGATGAGCAAAAGGACAGAATTACAGACTGTAAATATATGAGAAATGTTATCCTGAAGTACGCCACGCAACTTTCAGCCACAGCACCTTAACCCCACGAAGACTGCTTTGAATTCTGTTTAGTAAAAATAAACATCATTGCTTTCATACTTAAAGGTTTTGCACAAATCACCAGTCCATCGAGCAAGACGGACTGGTGATCACTGATTTAGCACATGTTCAGATGAGATGTAGGCTTTAGAGAGCACTTGCATGCTTTTGCACTGTATTTCCAAAAACAAAAAGAGCTGGATGCAGTGAGAGCATTTCTAATAACATCATTATAATGAAGTCTGATTCAGGGTTTGAGAGGAAAGCAATCATGCTTTCTGAGATGATGAAGGGTTTCTTTAAATATCAAGTCATCCTGACAATCAGAGCTGAAATGCTGATAGGAAATAGCTGGAAATCACACTGTCGTTTTACACTTCTATCATTTATGTCTTCATCCAGAGGAGGAGAATTATACAAAACACAGCTGTCTGCTATTCAAACACTTGGTAATGGGCTTGGCATCCCATCTCACATCAATTAAGGACATCCTTGTCAGATATGGAAACAGTTTTGGATCTAAAGAGTCCACAGATGTTCCTTCAGATTTCCCACTGAGAGAGAAATGGGCAGGATGCAGAGCTGAGTTTCAGCCAGTGGCCGATTCTCGCTTCACTGAATGGCTCCAGTCCTAACGGCTGAGCCCAATCCCTGTCCCCACGCTGTGAGCCACTGTGACACCTCACATCAACTTTGTAGCAACACTCGACACAGCAAGCAGCTCACCTTAATCCACCAGGCAGCACGGGTCCTGCTTTTTATTCACAGCCCCGGAGAGGAGGAGCTGTGACAAGGTTGATTCTGTCACAGCTAGAAGTAGGAATGTTGTTTAGTCACTGCAGTGAGTGAGAAGTAAACTTTTGATCTGTAAAAAAAAAACACCTTTTCTGTCATGGACAACCCAGAAATGAGCCTTGTCAACTATTGAGTCCTAAAGTTGCGTATAATTCTGACACAAGTGTGGTGTTACATCACAAAACAGATCATCTAGTTCCCAAATCATACAGAATAACACGTCATTTTTGGAGCTAGTGTAGCAGTAATGTAGTGCAGAGCCGGCCCTACCCAATGTGGTGACCTAGGCGAGCTTTTATATGGCGCCCGCCTCCATCGGCGATTTACATACGCTTACAAAAGAAATGGAATAGTATTGTTTTATAGTAATATTAATTGGACATTACTTTACATTTGAATCACTGTGAGCTTTTCCATTTTAAGAGTTAATAGTAATAACTAGTTTTAATATAATTATATTGAAGGTGAACTTTTCCCGATTTTGTGGCGCCCCCTGGAGGCCACGGCGCCCTTAGCATTTGCCTATATTGCCTAGCTGGTAGCTCTGATGTAGTGCTGCCAACATGTTTCTATAAAATGACTGAAAAAACAGATATACCACAGGGCCACATGAAACCACAAGGGGTCCCAAGGCAGCAAAACCAGTTGTGGACCCTGATTCAAGCCCTCCATCTCTAGGTAATTATAGTAATTACATGGAAATGAAGTTAAAATGTGCACTATGTAGGAATGATAAGATAATTCTACTGGTAAAAATGCAGTACCATTGATCATTTCACTTCATATTGTGGTGCATATTGCCAAACAAACATGCAATCATTCAGATAACCACTAAGGAAAAGGCCGTCAGTAAACCTGGAGAGGCCCCTGAGAGTCTGGGGGCCCCTAGCAGTTGGAACCTTTTCCTCAATCCAGCTTTTCTGTGCAAGTGAAGTTCAATTTTAGATTAAATGACTTTAAGAGCTGATTTGTATTTTACTTCTGTCTACTTAGTTTAACAGTGTCCTGCCTCAATGGAATCAATTCTTTTTAGTCCGCTGTAGCAGCTGAATTTAATTACATTTGCTTTAATTAAGTTCTGTGTTTGCTAACAAAGAAAGCAGATGTTGCCAATTATCTAGCAGGATGAAGCGGTGACAGACGTTTCCTTATTGTTTTTATTAATTTTCCTCTTTTAAGGTAGAGATGTTCCTCTTGGTTCCATCAGTGAATGAATTCCATGAAAGAGCATTAGCATTGCCTCTGCTTGCATTAGATAATTAACAACAAATCATGTGCTATTGACGTTACTGCCTCTCATTTTCTCCACACACATCTTCATTCTTTATTGTTGCCTGTTAAGTTTGCATTCTTATTGTGGGATGGCACTGGAGTTTGAATTGACTGTAGAATGTATTGTGTAAAGTTTAAAGTTTTCATGTATGAGATTTAGAACATAAATATAGCAGCTAGTAACTATTTGCTATGTGAATATATAGTGGAGTCCTCAACAGAATGAAGTCTCACTCCCTCTGTGTGTGTTGTAGTCCAAGCTTCTGTGTTCTATATTATGCATATTAGTGCATGTGAATCCCTCCCTTTGAAACAGTTGGCCCTTCTCATGTTTATATACAGACTGAGAGTGACCTGGCTCACTGCATTGGTAATCAAAAGTGCAGATTAGCAGATGTTGGGATAGTGGTGACTCAGCAGTTAAGGCTTTGGGCTACTGATCTGAAAGTCGGGTGTACCTATTTGCTCCAGGAATACCATAGTGTGGCTGACCCTACACTCTGACTTCAGCTCATCAGCTGGGATATATGAAGACTGCATTTTGCTGTACTCTGTGCAATGACAAAACAATGGCTGACCCACCAAACAGTAGCCCAAGCCTTTAACCACTGAGCTACCACTCCCCTCAATGGATAAAGGGTTAAATGGTTCAAACAGATATCTAACAGTTATTGATACATTCTGGATAGCTGGAAGAAATTGATAAAAAGTTGAAAATGTTAGTTAATGGATAAATGAAATGGCAGGCAGCAACAAAAACAGCTAAAGTAGTTAGCTGAAAGTAATAAAGGGTTGACATAGATATCTAAAGGTACCAATTATTAGCTAAATAGTTAATAGTAGGCTAATAGCTGAAATAGTTAGCTAAACGTCATGGAGAATAGTTTGAAATAGAAAGCTGGTGGGAGTAATAAGCTTGGTTATAATAGCTAATGAATACATGGTTGAAACTTCCAGTCTCTGCCAACCAATGTGGGAGTATAGTGTAAGTGCAATAAATAGATAAATACTGACCTTTCAGTTGTACGAAAATATTATTATATCTACATCCAGTTTCTTAATGAGTGGTGTTGGTCCTGGGTTACTTCTGATCATCTGACAGAGCTCTGAGGGTACAAAAAAGAGTTTGGAACCACAGATTGAAGTGATTAAGGTCACCTAAAATGAGTGAACCTGAGATTCTTCTCCCTCCCCCACAGTACGGCTACCCACCTGACCGACGGTCCATCGCAGCCGGTGTCCCTCCTCAGACCATCACCCCACAGTCGCTGCAAGGCAAGACGGTCAGTGTCACTGCAACTCCTCTCCCCCTGCACACTTTCACTTTGACATTCAACCTATTCTATGTACCTGCTTTCAGTAAAATCATACAGAGTGACATGAAGAACATATTCTGCTGTCCATCCCTTAATCCCACACTCATTGACACACAGCTCACATGTCTATCTCTATGACAATTTGTTGTTAGCTGCCTGTTATTGCAGCTTTTTCCACTTTTCTCAGTGGGACCACTGTAATTATTGGTGATGACATTGTTTCCTAATAACACTGCATGTACACACACGGTAAAAGCACACGTGAAAATGTCTTTGCTCTCAAATTGCAGCAACCACAATCAATAGTGAGAACCATTTTTTTCTGTTTGAAGCAGGTTGCGAGTGTCCTGGCAGTTTGATGAAAAATAATTTGTCCAGTAAATTTTCATGGCTTTTTGCAGTTTACTGTTTTGGCACAATGGCTGTGTTATTTCACTGTGTGGCAAGTGATGAAAAGATGAGTGTATGTGCAGACGCGTGTGTGAGAGAAACATACCTGTATTAGACTTTCTGCAGGTGTCCATCTATGAATGAGGAATAAATCAAACTGCTCACAGACAGTGGCTACTCAGGAGGTCAAGAAGCCGCTGCCACACTTTCAGAAACTTCTCCTCTCTAATTGATGAATTATATAGAATGTTCCACAGATGCCGTATATTTCCTAGTTGACTTAGCAACATGTCAAATGCAGGAACATTTTTAAGATTTGGAGTATAGCACCAGTTAGGACAGGCCTGGATCTCCTGCCTGTTCTGCACTATAACTGGTAAAATGAAGATAAGAAGATAAATGTATGCCTCAATACATTACATTGCATTACTGCCTTAACTCTTTATTTATGTCAGTGCACAAATTGCAGCTCTCTGATTTTCTTCTGTCCATTTGAAGGAAAATGCTATCTTTAATGTGGAAGCATCAATAATTGATATTTTTGGCCACTTGCTTAAATATGCTGTGCACCTGTCAGCTGACTGAAGATTTCTACTGCTGCCTGAGATCTAACAATAATCAATTAATGATGCTCTCAATTGTATCAAATAATGATTCGCTGATTGCTCAGATTGTCATACATGTCTCCTATCCTGTGATCTGAAACCTTCATATGGTTGAATAGCTGGCAGGCTATCCAATGTTACATGCTGAAGTTTCTGTTAATACTGTGTTGGACTGGAAAAGAAGATGAAAAATAACATAAACAAGGTTGTCATCTGCATATAATATCACTCTAAAGCTAGGATTATCATTGCCTTTATTTAACATTCTGTTATAGCAAACCAGTTTTCTAGACAAAAAAAGTCAACTGTAGTGGTTCCTTCTTCTCCTCTGTGTTGCTCTGTGCAGCCCGAGGAGCTGACACTGCTGCTGATCAAGCTCCGCCGGCAGCAGGCGGAGCTCAACAGCCTGCGGGAACACACAGTAGCTCAGCTAATGACCCTGGGTTTGGAGGGCCCCAACGCCAAGGTCAGCAATCAGTGTGTACATGTGGGTGTGCATGCACGCATTTGTGCCTTCCAAGCAACCTGGTCACAATCCCATATTCTGTGTTTGTGACTCTGCAAGTGGAGGGTCCTGGTGTGGCACGGTTGTCTCCAAGTTAAATTGAATTTGGTGTGTTCTGAACGATTCTGTGAGCAAAAGACAGTAAACTCACTGCCAGTCAAGTCTTACTTTGGTTTGGAGTGAAATACACTAATGTTGATAGATTTAAATTTTATTAGAAAGATCATTTTTAATTTATTGTGTATATCACTCAGCCTCACCTGTACTGTCACTGTTAGCTGATGCTAGCACACTAATGTAGTGAACATATTACTTAGCATGCTGACATTAGCATATAGTTCAATGCATCTTCCACATAGGATGGAGTCACTGTTATTCAACTACATGCATAGAGTACCACTGCAAAAAACAATCTTACAAAAGTCATTATAGTTGAATGCAAAAGCCTGTGTAAGGTGCTTCTAACAGTTACCTCAACCCTACAAAACAATTTTAAGCATCATCCTTTAAATACAGAATTACATGAAACAGGCTATATTTTAGGATATTTTGTTGTCCGACCTTATATTTGTCTGTGTAAACACACCAAATGCAGTTTCACTTTGGAGTATTGTTCTGGGATTAACAACTGATGGGTGTGTTACTTTGGATGGTGAGGGTTGGTGCATCAATGTACATGCTTCCTTTTGCTCCCCTGTATGTGTGTGTCTTGCATTTGCAAGAGGGCACTACACCTGTCCATGCATGGCAGCTTGGGCTTTCTGTACCGACGTGAGCTCAGAGTGCATGGATGCATCGGAGCTGATGCATCAGACAATGTGGCACTTGTCTGTTTTCAGCTTGCTGTGTATCGTGAATTCTGATTTGAATTTATAAATGTGCTGTGTTTTATTTGCATTTATTTCTTCACTAACCGATGAGTTTTTATTATTATATCTAATTATTTGGAAGAGACCTATTACTCTATTACTTATTATTATGTTACGTAGGTGTGCAGCAGGCTTCATATTCCTGATATTCCAATGCAGATTTACAGTGTAGCATGTCTTTGTGTGTTTTGAACTGAAGGTTGGTAAATTGTATGATTCATTTTAAAGGTTATGCTGAACAATATGCATGAGGAGGCATGTTTCTGTTACTGGAAACTATATTGTGCAGATTTAAAACCATATTATTACATAAGTCTGGCAAAATGGTTGCTCAAATGTTTTTTAGCTGCATTGCATTAGTCATACATTTGAAGCTGCACAATAAACAGTGAATCCCTCTATCTTTTTACATTATTAGTAGGAGCTTGTACCAAGAGTATCACAAAGTTCACCTGCTTTCCTGACCTGTCCTTTGCTTCTTATGGGCATCAGTCACAACTAATGGTCTCACTTTGCTGGAAGTACACTTTATGCATTTTATTTGTCATCATCAGACAGGTTGATACTGGACACTCTGTTCGATTACACTTTTGCCCATCCATCAATGTGAACCTTTTCAGAATTATGTCTTTATACAATGTCATCATGGCTACTAGTGAATGGTGACTATTAGAATAGGGCCGTGGGAGGGACACACTATTTTCTCTCTTCCTTCCTACTTTTTCACTCCCTTTTTCCTTCCCTTCCTCCACAACAAAACTTCACTTTTCCTGGTTCTTCTCTTCCTTCTTCTGTGGCTACTGCAGACTGATGTTCTCTCTCATCACCTCCAGAGGAACCTTATTTACCTGGACAGCCAGGTGAGGACATCTGAGCTCATCACTCTCTGTCTCAAACTGCTGCTGCTCCAAAACATAGCATTTCAATTAAGCAATCACTTTGTGCACATTTATGATGAAAACTGTTTCTAGCCTCTTTTCTGCCTTTTCTTCTTTTCTCTTTGCCTATTTACTCAGAATCCTTTAATCATAAACTTCATGCTTTAGCTTAAACTACTGTAGTAGTTAGTTTCCATCCTAACATGCCTTTTAGGGCTTGTCATTTACTGATATTTCCAGTACTGGTGATTGACCTTATTGCTGCTGACCATCTGTTATTCACAGCCAGTACATTTTACACAGGCTCATTTTTAGATAGCTATTGGTTTCTCTTGAGGTCAGACGTGAGATTTGAAAGTGGTTGCAAAGCTGACATTCAGAACAGTGGGTGTGGTTGCAGGTGGACCACAGAATTATCTATTTCAAATCTACAAGTGGATTTTCATCGTGCACTGATCGTGTACAGAACTTGGTCGCTGTCTGGAAGACGGCAAGTCAGTCTAATAGCTTCCTCCTGAATAGATATTTAGGTAGTTTTTACAGCAGTGCTGTTGTAATTCAGGAAGTAATCACCAGCTTTGCATAATGCTTTGAGCTGTATTAAACATAAGTCAGTATTTAAACCAGTGCAGCGACTCTCAACCTCTCTGATTGCTTGCAAATGTCAGCCTTGTCCTCTCCAGATGAGAACAGCTCAAAAAACAAACTGAGCAAAGAGCTATGAAGTAAATGTAAATGTCACAATTCTGTTTACATTGAGGCTTTATTTGAAAAAGAGATAAGAGTAGGGACTTACCTTCCAGTATAGTAAAGGTTGAACAAGTGATTTCTAACTAACTAAGGTGTGATCTGTTAGCAAAATATGGATGTGTCCACTGGAATCTCATTAGCATTTTAAAGTAGCATGCTCAGGCTTCTAGGCTAATTGTAAGAAAAGCACAACTTGTCAACAGTTCACAACACTCATACCGTGATCATGGCAGACATCTAAATGTGCTGTTTATCTCTGGCCTGTAGGTTAGAACTCGCCTTCCCACAGTTCCTGCATAATTGAATTTGCTGCTTGGCTGTGAAAAGGTCATGTGCTTCGGGATGAGACAGGCCGTGTAGGAGAGAGCGGCTCGCACTTGGGACGCTGATTAAAAAAGATTATTTGTTTTTCCTCTTCAAGAGTTTCTGCTCCAAGTTTTTATCCTCAGTTTGAGTTCATGCACAATACATTGGAGGTAGTGGAGCAATCCATTCTGACAGTTTTAAGAGAGCACAAAGATGTTTTCCAAGTCTATATTCCAAATTGTATTCCCCATGTTAAAAGGTAAACACAGCCCTAACTGTAGCCAGATCAGTTATGCCCCTATTTGAAGGTAAAATGTCAGGAAAACCACATGTAGGTACAACTACAGTAGATACAGTGGGTCTAAGTTGAACCCAAAGAAGCTGTCTGCTGGTGTTTCTTGCCCAAGATGTTCCTCGCTATGCTGCGTTGGTTAGTGTAAAAGATTTATTTATGATAAAACCGATGGCCAGAAAAACAAAAGTAAAACCCACAAGATGAAAATAACCTATAGTTAGTTAGTCTATCTGTTTGAAACCAATTTTGCAGTAGTTTGTGTTTCAAATATCTTTGTACTATTTGGGTTATCAAGTTGAAAATTAGGGTATATTTTGTAAGTCTGAGCCACCTAACCCTAACCAAATGAAAATGTAACTTTAAATCAGTCCCATTGTAAACCAGCAGTACCCTGAGCCATTTAGAGCGAAGATAAATGGTCCTGAACAAACTTGGGATCTTGTTCATTTCTAGAAACCAGGTGGATCAACAATATTTGATTCAGACTTTAAAAACATCTGATCCAGTCTTGTGAAAATACTGCCATTCTCTTGGATATCAGTAATGAAACCATGTCTGATCCCTCTAGCAGCACTTACAGTTGTGTTATTACACCATTGTATCCTCTTTCTCCTTGGCGCTCTGCTAGACGAAGGAGAATGAGCCTCTAATCTTCATGATTCACACTATGATCGAGAACTCGGCACCAAGGCCCCAACTCTACCAGCAAGTAAGGTCTTTGGCAGGTTCTGGCTTGGGTCAATGTGATCGGTCCATTTGTCTTTTGACAGAGTTGTCGCTGTTGCTGGGTAAAAACCTTGTCATGGAGTTTTCACTTCATCCATTCAGGTTTCCTAAGGGTTTCATCAGTTAGCAGCATGGATACCATTCAGTTTTAAGTTAAAACATAGAAGCACCAAAGTTAGATTTGTGTGGTTTTTGCTCAGCAGCAGTGAACAAATCCTCATCTAACTGTGCTTAAATTGAAGAGTTCCTTCTAAAATTGATAAATCTAGGATTTAGAAATATGCTTTCCTTATTGCCAGTGTAAGATAATCTCCAAGTTGGTTGGGGTTTGTTTTCCCAAAAGAGTTGTCTCAGTTGTTTCTAACAGAACTCTTTAATTTCAAGTTAACTGAAGTGGAGCAGAGTCAAGCCAGACCTTTGCCCTGGTAGCCCAGTACTTGTGTATCCACGTCTTCCCCCTCCACCATCAACCTCTTGTTTCACCCCTTTGGATGCCGTCAGTCCGTCCATCAGCCAGTTGTTACACAGCGCTCCTTCCCAGATGTCATCCCAGCAATACCTCAAGTGTATCTGAAGATGTCTTTGGTTTTGACACATCTCATTTCATTGTTTTGATTTCTTTAAATGAAGTGACCTGAAATGAGCATGGCTCCTGGTTTCATGTTCCACACAGCCCTGGGACTTTCTTCTCACCGTCTGTCTCCATACAGCACTGTTCATTGTTGGATATTATTTAGGAAATGCTTACACGTTTGTCCTGAAGGGTCATTTTCAGAGGTTCTGTGGCTCTGCATAAAAATGATCATGTTTTTTTTTTCCATTTTCAAAAGATAGTTCAACATTTTAGGAAAATGAGATTCAGATTACTTTGCAGAGTGACAGGAGCAAGGACATGGTTGGGCCAGCACAGTGTGATGACTGGAAGCAAGGAAACAGCTAGTCGAAGTTGAAAAGTCATCCCTAGAGCCCCTAAAGTCATCGAATTACAAAAAGTGATAACAGGCAATGTTTCATTCTATGACTGTAGCCTAGGTTTAGTTTAGATACAGTCATATCAAACATGGTAACAGATTACTTTACTTTACTTACCAAGTTTTGCTTCCAGTCTTCTACTAAGCCACAATAACCACCTCCTGACTCCGGCTCTGTACTTGCAACACTTGTACTTATTCAAACAATGGTGCTTTCAAATGTTTCCAGTGAAGTAAAATAAAACATTCATCCACATCTTCATTCCACCCATATTGCCATTTCTGCATATACATCTAAGGAAGATTGAACTCTTGTCATAGGTCTAGTGCAATGCATTTATTCATGACTTCCTAGAAATTCTAGCAGTTGGTGGAAGGGCTTCAAACAGTGCTTTTAGAAGTACAAGGTCCCACTTTAATGCAGCCTCTGGATTTCCTCTGTGTGGGTTTGTACCATCATCTCTCTGCCGTATTTCCTGGAACAGAACATAATAATGTGCATTGTAAAATTCAGTCGGAGGGGAATTGTCAGAGGATTTTAAGCACTTTACTTCAGACCGCTAAAATTTTTCTGCTGTCTGCCCTCATCTATCACTTATATCCTGAGCCGCTTTTCTTTTTTTCCCTCCCTTGTTTTAGAAGGAAATGACAGAAGGGTGCTCCAGTCACTGCAGTGTAGTTTACATTTATTGTATGTGAGAAGGCTGTTCTGTTATATAACGCTGCTGCAAACCGGAGTTTTAAGTCAGCGTTTTTGAGCGGAGGTGCAATAAATGGACAAACTCAATTGTGGCAGAGCCCTCTTTTTCTTCTTCCAGTGCCTTTGTGTTGGCATTTTACATACCACCCACAGGAACATCTTCTGAATTAGCAAGCAGCTAATATGACAGTACAGATATGACAAAGTGCATATTCTCCTAATATGATTGATTAGCCTAGCACACAAAATAAACTTGGGATGGTTTAGCAAAAAATTAAGGTTTGGGTTGAAATAGAAGAACTTCATTTTCATTGTTACAATATCAAACATTAGTGGTTAGGAGGAATGTTGACTTTCAGTTTTATTCCAGAAACAGTCAACAGCTCTTTGTCTTCATCGTTACAATACTAAACAAGTTATAAATGGCCAAAAAGATATGTTGACTGTTGGTTTGAATCTAGAAACAAGCAGCAATCTGCACTCCTAAACGCTAATGTTTTGTCAACCCATCCGTCCACCCTGACCTCCTCGCTGTTGACTTTCACTTGATTTCCACCTTTGCTTCTGTCAAATTACTTCCGTTTTACTTAAGTTGTGAAAGTGGAAGAGGAAAAGCATCTAACAGTGTGGGGCATAGCGTCATCTTCATTGGCATGCAACTGTTTTCTCAGGCTACACCTCCCTCTGTCTTCCTCTACATACTAATGCTCATCCATAGCATCCCTGGTAACACCTGAGTAAACAGCTTCAAGGGAAATTAAGCAGAATAAATGAATATGTGCAGAGCACTCATCCATTCATCCCCTCGCTCTATTACTCTGGAAGGAACAGCAGGAAGTATATTATAAAGAGTTTCTTTCCACAGTCTCCAGCAGTCGGGCAAAAATGACCTGTGGTCTTGACCAAACACAGTTTAGAGCTTAAGTGTCAATAAATTCTGGTATTTAAAAAAATAGCAGAACAAGAATCTCTTTTGTTAACACACACTGTGACAGACTGCAAACCTAATGTTTAAAAAAATAAAAAAGAACAAAAGCTGAGACTTTAGGTGGAGATCTCGGGTCATTTTTCAGCCCAACTCTTCATGGCTGGAGCTCTGCTCTCCATCCTGACAGATGTGTTATTGTCGCCCCCTGCTGTCCTTCTCTGACTCTGCCTCCTCTTCTCAGGTCAGCCCAGACGACTACAAAGACAGCTCCCACATCCAGCGCACAGAGGAGCCTGACATAGACGTAAGACAAGCACAGCTCTCACTGAATGTTGAACAAGTTTCAAAGAAAGTTTAGTTAATGTGTGTCTGTGTGTGTGTATGTATGTATGTGTGCATGCGTACGTGTGTGTGTGTGTGTCTGTGTGTGTATGTGTGCATGCGTACATGTGTGTGTGGGTGTGTGTGTTTGTGTGTGTACGTGTGTGTGTGTGTCAGACCAAGCTAAGCAGACTGTGTGAGCAGGACAAGACGGTGAGGATGCAGGAGGAGAAACTGCAGCAGCTACACAGAGAGAAGGTACAGCTGTCAGTGTGTGTATTCATGTTGTTGTCTTGGTGGAGGCTCAGCTGTGCAATAAAAAGTATTTGTGTGTGTTGTGTGGCAGCACACACTGGAAACAGCCCTGCTGTCTGCCAGTCAGGAGCTGAGTGAACAGAGCGGCTCGAGCGCTGCAGCCACACAGAGTCTGGTCCAGCAGAGAGACGTGCTGCAGAACGGCCTGCTCAGCACCTGCAGAGAGCTGTCCAGAGTCAACAGTGTGAGCACACAGTAACACACACTAGCACACACTAACAAACACTAACACACACTAACGCACACTAACGCACTCGAACACGCATCACTGCGGGGCAGGCGGGGGGCATTTATTGATAGAAAACTACCACAGTGGCAGTTTTGTATGAGATTTGGTCATAAGTGTGGTTTTGTTGAACAAAGCTGCAGGTGAAGGAGCTGCTCCTGTCTTTATCGACTGCCTCAGAGCAGGAAATCAGTTCCACAGCAACGGGCCAAAAATGTTCAGTGTTTGTGTCTTATATCTGTGGAAGCCCAGTAAACTAAAAATAAAAGATAAGTCATGTTTAAAAAAAAAAAGAATAGTCTTCATTCTAGATTGTGATGTCTTATCACATCATTCTGACTTCCTCAACAATTTGATCTGCCTTGAATACACTTTTCTGTCATGGCTGGCTTTTCTGTCAGAGTGGTGATCTGTTGTCAAGATACTGCAGTCACAGAAACAAAACCGATCATTTTATGAAGAAGTGCTGGGCTGAAGTGTTCCCCAGTGCCCTGCCGATGCTTGGCTGCTAGAGAAAAACTCCATATACACTCCTCTCTGTTCTTTCACTGACAGGAATTGGCTTCCACAGACTGCAAATAGTAGTACCTCCCTGTACGACATGCTATATTGAAAGCATTTTATCTTTACTTTGGAAGTAACGCCACTCAGACACAGCTCTGCACACACTTCTCACGTGAATAAAGATGTTCATTGATATCACAGAGCTTGTTTAAACATGCAGGTTTGGCAAAAAATTAGTTTTTTAATTGCAGGATTCCAAAGAACGAACATGCTTTCTCTGTAAGACTTGAAGTGATAGCAACACCATGACAACAAGGTTAAAGTAGCAGTGAGCCTTTGGGTCTGTCGCCACTAAGAGTTTATTCTTTCTTTTGCATTAAAATATCAAACTGACTGTTCTCTGCCTTTATCACACCACAGGTTTCCATCACTTGTAAATGACATGGTGATATGTTTGGCACTTTTATTGCAAGCAAGAAAAATGTTATTTGTATGGCACATTTTATTCACAAACAGATCCACTGTGTAGAAAACCCAATCCTAATCCATGGAACAACCAGAAGATAGGTTATTGAAAATATTAGCGGCACAAGATTTTTTTCATGGATACCTGATGTAGTATTGTTGTCTTCACAGCAAAGCTTTATTGTTTTCACTGTTTTGTTTTTTTACAAGAATATTATACATATGTACATATTACTTGCTGCTTCCTGAGCTCAGTGCTGTGAGCAGTTTAATCAGCCCTCGCATCTAGACCATGAGAATTTGGTTTCAATCAACCAAAACTAGTGAAAGTGGAAATGACACTCTTGCCAATAACTATTTCAGGGATCTAAGAGCAGGTGAAATGTGATTCAGGCAGATGAAAAAAATGGATGTACTACGACTCTAGGTGTATTTTTAAGATGATGAAATCAGTTTTTGTTATGCTGGTGGCATGGCTTTGGAAAATAAGGTCCAGTTTCTTTCACTGTCACGGCAATTTAACAGAGCATCTGTGTCCAGGGGAGAATGCTTTTAACAGAAACCAGGCTCAGAATCTTTCATCAATGTGGTTCTGAGAAATGGAAACAAGAATGTAGAAAAGACATTGAAGTTTGAACACACACACACACACACACACACACACACACACACAGATTGACCCCGTTGTTGGCTGATGTCCTGGTTTCAGGAGCTAGAACGCTCCTGGAGGGAGTACGACCGGCTGGAGGCAGATGTCACTTTGGCCAAGTCCAACCTACTGGAGCAGCTGGAGGCCCTGGGCAGCCCACAGGTAACACACACTTACACACATATACACACACAGTTCATGGGGTGATTACGTTTTAATTTACGTCTGCGTGTGCACGTGTGTGTGTGTCCTCAGACAGAGCCTCCAAGTCAGCGGCACATCCAGATCCAGAAGGAGCTGTGGAGGATCCAGGACGTGATGGAGGCTCTGTCCAAGAATAAACCACAGCGGAGCACAGACAGCAGTGAGACTCTCAAATTACACTCATAAGTCACATTCTCTGTTGTGATTTACAGTGGAGCGCATCGTGTGCCTTACCTCTGTGTCTGTTCATGAACAGTCCAAGACCTCCTTGGTCATTTCACACTGTCATGTTTTTCCCAGCATGTCTCTGTGACTGTGGTGAAGCAGTCACCTTAGCTCTGAATCATTCCTACTAAGGTATTTTCAGCACATTGCGGAAATGTTAGAAACCTGAGGATTCAACATTATGGGATGGATGTGGGCTGCTCTGAAACAGTTTGGACTTTTGAAGTTACCTGGCACACATTTAGAAACATGGCCTGAGCTTGTGACAACAAATGGTTTTCAGTTGTACTTTGTCACCTTCCATTTCTGTTTTCTCTACATTTCCTGTGTTCAGCAGATTTTCCTGGTTCCAAACCGCTCTCCAGTCAACAGAAAAATGAGGTGAGGCAGCGATCCAGACCATATTACATCACTCACACTCTCAGATCATTCACATTCAGCCCCAAAAGTCCTTTTTGAAGACAGATGATTCTGTGGTTTAGTTACTTTAGTGTAATTAACATGGATTTAATGGTATATGCATCCATTCTGATCTGAGATTCACCTGTTGCCAAGCTAACAGTGTGTTGGTTATACCATGCAGCCAGTGGGTTCAGTTAAATTCAGTATGCCACAGGAATCAACTTGTTGAATCTTCAGACTTGTATCCATCAGTGACCTGTTGTTGCCGAATGACACTGCATAGAGTTGGTGATGCAGTAGTGAGCAGGGACTGGACATCCTTGTTGGTGCATTCATGATTTGTCCAACATTCCAGACTTTAGTACCTGTTTAACAGCAACTTTTTGATTACAAGGAAGAGTCAAAATCATAATGTACTTTTCATGATGCAACAGTGTGGCCCTGTACGTTGCTTTACAGGAGCAATCTCTTAAAGTGTGATCAGACTGAACTAGCTGCAAATTTTAAGCTTACATACAAGTTTACCACTTTGGTCAAAGTCACAGCAGGCAACTGTTTACAGAACAAAAGCTCTGATAAACCCACTGTACACTATGGCACCAAAGAGCAGACAGGGACTGTTTACAGCTGAACATAGTAGTGCATTTAGTGACTATTTAGTGACGATGTGTTAGAGGCCAAATATTGCCAAAATGGTTTTAGCATGTATACGAACATTTTTTCTTTTAAAGCTGTAGGAAACATAAGTCTTCTCCAAATAATAAATCCCATCACTAAAACCACTTGTCCAAGCAACAATGTTGCATACTCTAAACACTAAACATGACTCCAAACGAATGATAGTGTTGCTCTGTGTCTGTAGGATGTGTATATTCACCAGTCAGCCACTACAATAAAACTTTATTGTCATTGCACAGAGGTACAGGTACTAACACAATGAAATGCAGTTTAGCATCTAATCAGATGTGCAAAAGCAGCAGTAAAGTGCATTGTTTATAGCAGGGGTGCCCAATCCTGGTCCTCGAGGGCCACTATCCTGCATGTTTTCAGGTTTCCTGCAGGTTTTCCTCTTCAAACACACCTGATTCAAATTCAAAAGCTCATCATCAAACTCTGCAGAAGCCTATTAACGATCCTGATCATTTGAATCTGGTGTGTTGGAAGAGGGACACATCTAAAACATGCAGGATAGTGGCCCTCGAGGACCAGGGTTGGGAACCCCTGGTTTATAGTATGGTATTTAAAGTATGTTACGGTATAAACAATATGGAACGAGCACTGTGGACACACTGATATATAGGTGGTAATACAATATAAAGTAGATCATCTAAATCTACAGGTAGAGTAGGGTAGGGAGTGTCTCTGTGGTGCAGAGTTCAGTAGAGTGACAGCTGAGGGGAAGAAGCTGTTCCTGTGCCTGCTGGTCCTGGACCAAACAGACTGTGACCAGGGTGGGAGGTGTCCCTGGTGATGCTGTGTAGGTCCCCATCCTGCCACCAAAACACCTGAGTTGTGAGGGCATGGACGTCACATTAGATCTCTGGAGATACTGACAGCAGATGCTTTGTGTACCATAGGGATCTCTGTGGATGTGGTTTGTTCCAGCACATCCCAGGGTATTCAGCTTCACCTGTCAGTGGTTTTGATATTGTAGCTGATCAGTGTATGTGTGTGTTTGGAGCTGTACTACAACCAGGTGACCAAAACTTCAATTAAAGCTAGTATAACCTAAACATTCACAACACGTGTTAAGACGTCTTGACCTCAGTTTGCACTCCACACAGCAGTCCAGGTCAACATGCATCTTTGCATTGAATTATCTCCAAAATCCGTTCAGTCTGAACACACTGTAAAAAAGTTCTTGACCAACAAGGAGGCTGTCCAGAGTCGTGAAGCTTGTACCTGATGACAGGAAGTATAATCTGTTTCCTTGGAATGAGACTCGCTGTGTTACCTGTCAACAGGCAGTGACGATGCTGCCCCTCAGTCCTCTCAAGGAGGGCAACAGTGTGCC